>JADRCD010194035.1:0-17336 GCA_019843815.1 Montemys delectorum | reverse complement strand
AGAAAGAAAGAAAGAAGGAAGGAAAGAAGGAAAGAAGGAAGGAAAGAGGAAAAGAGGAGACATAAAAACAAAAACCAAGGAAATTCAAAAAATCATCAGATCCTACTACAAAAGCCTATACTCAATCACATTGGAAAATCTGAATGAAATAGACAATTTTTTATACAGATACCAGGTGCCAAAGTTAAATCAGGATTGGATAAACCATCTAAACAGTTCCATAACCCCTAAATAGAAGCAGTCATTACAAGTCTCACAACCAAAAAAACCCAGGACCAGATGGGTTTAGTACAGATTTCTATCAGACCTTCAAAGAAGACTGAATACCAATACTCTTCAAACTATTCCACAAAATAGAAACAGAAGGAACACTACTCAATTTGTTCTATAAAGCTACAATTACTCTTATACCTAAACCACAAAAAGACCTCACAAAGAAAGAGAACTTCAGACCAATTTCCCTTGTGAACATTGATGTAAAAATATTCAATAAAATTCTTGCAAACCAAATCCAAGAACATCATTTTTTTAATCTTATGTTTGCAACATGTGTCAAATTTAATCAAATGTTTTTCATTAATTTATTATTTATTCACTTCACAGCCTGAATGAAGCCCCATTCCCTCCTCTCTTCCAAGTCCCACTCTCACATTCCCCCCCCCCCCCCCCAACTTCTCCTCAGAGGAGACATTCCCATGGGTACCAACCTACTCTGGAACATCAAGTCACAGCAGGACTAAGCACAGCCTCTTCCACTGAGGCCAGAGAAGGCAGCCCAGCTATGAGAAAGGAATCCAAAGGCAGGAAACAGTTAGGAACAACTTCCACTCCAGTTGTTAGGGGACCCACATGAAGGACAAGATGCACATCTGCTACTTATGGGTAGGGGACGTAGATCCAACCATCATCACTCTTTGGTTGGTGGTTCACTCTGTGAGCCCACATGGGCCCAAGTTAATTTACTCTGTGGTCTCTTTGTTATGTCCTTGATCCCTCTGGCTCCTTCAATTCCCCACTCCCTACACTCTTCCATAAGACTCCCTCTTGCAGGATATTTTATCACACTGTGTATCCCCAGATTGTGTTGTTTATTGAAAAAAAAAAAACAGTTTCTAGTTGTGTCGTGGCTCAGACTTAATACACACTTTAATCTCAAACAATGAAGATGAAGATAGTTTGTAGAAGGAAGCCCTCATGTTTGAAAGTGATATTTAATTAAGTGGCAGACAACATGACTAATCAGAAAAAGATGTGACAGAAAAAGATATAACCAACTCTCTTGCGGCAAGAGAGGAAAATGAAGAAACTTAAGAGAGCAGTGCAGAGAGAGAAAAAGTTTTACTGGGAAAGTTTTACTGGGAAAGTTTTACAGAGACAGGTTGAAGAGAGAACAAGCTAGACACAGATAAAGGTAGAATGAGCCAGAGAATGAGAAGGAGCCAGAAGATTAGAAAATATTTTCAAAGTTTGTATGAGGTCAAGCAGAGCAATTCAGGGGAGGCTGAGAAAGAGAAGCCAGATTGAATCAGTCAGCTTGGAGAGAAATTAAGAGTCAGAACAGCTGAGCTGAATCTCACAGACAGAGATCAGAAAGAGCTAGAAAGGGTGAATTTATTCAGCAGTAAGTCTCAGAGGCTAAAAATATTCTAGGCCTAGATAAGACTTTACAAAGCCTAGAAAGCTCCAGGACTAGACCTAAGTTATCAGATTGGAGGCAATGAGCCCTCAAGATGACAATTACATCAGGTAAATAAAAGATACTTTCACAAGTCCCCAAGTTTTGCCTATTGTTTAGTTGTGGTCTCTACATCTGTTTCCATCAGATGAAGCCTCTCAGAAGACAGTTATGCTATGCTCCAAGCCTAGTGGAAACTCTTAAATGCAGGGAATATGGTTCCTGAAGTGGCCACCCTCTATAGCCAGTGGGACATCCAGTGGAAGAAGGAAGATAGCAACCCACCCAAAAACCTTTGACCCAAAATTTGTCCTGTCTACAAGGAGTGCAGGGATAAAGATGGAGCAGAGATTGAGGAATTGGGCAAACAATGAGTAGCCCAATTTGAGATCTACCCCATGGAAGAGAGCCAACCACTGAAACTATTAGTGACACTGCCATGCTTACATTAATATCAAGTCCAAGAAGCCCTGCAAAACACCAACCTCATGTCAGCACAGTGTGTCTGTTCTCTGTGCTCTGCTTGCTTCAATGAGTTTTCAAGAGGTAGCTGCCCTACATTTGTTCTCATGTATTCCTTAATGTTGAGGAAAATCACATGAGCAAATAGAGTCTCACTCTTATGAAATAATCTCAGAGCCCACTCTGAGTCTTTAAACCTTCTCATATGCTCTGGTTTGATTTTTCTGCATTCTGGCTGAAAGCAAAGAATCTTGTCACCCTCTACATTTGCATCTTCTTTTATTCTCTTAAGGCTTATTTGTTTGTTTGTTTAGCTTGGCTTTATGTTGCTTTTTTCCATGTGTGTGTATGTGTGTGTGTGTGTGTGTGTGTGTGTGTGTGTGTGCGCATGTGTTGTGTGGTATATGTATGACTTTGTATATATGTGGCCACATGTGTGTGGGTACACTAGCCTGTGGATGCTGGAAATTGATGTAAAGAACCATCTTCTATGACCCTTTCACCTTATTCACTGAAGTAGGGTCTCTATAAGAGAAAGCTAGAGTTCGATGAGCTGATGTGGCTAAAGTCCCAAGCCAGCTTACTCTGGTGCCCTGTCTCTGACTTCTGAAGCAGAAATCACAAGCAGGCTGCCACATCCACCTGGCATTTATCTGGGGTCTAAACTCTGGTCCTCATGCTTGCGTTCCCTTAATCCATTTCTACACGCCCAGAAGAACCATTGTTAAATGTATCCTCTTACTCCCTACAGGACTGAAACTCACAAAGTGTTGGTTACATATAGCACACAAAAAATATATATATAATAAATAATTTTTTAAAAAAATAGAAGAAAGAAGACAGCAAAAGTGCATGAAGCTGGCTTCACCCTTGAAGAGGCAATGTACTCTGACTCCCATGGAACCCATTACTGTTATTGTCAGCAAGTTCAAATAAAGAGCTTACCCTTATAAAGACAAATGATGAATATACACAATATCTGTAACATTCTCATGAGACTACTGTGGTTTGTGAGTCTAAAATACTGTGTTTTCTAAGACAAAATGTCTCTTATGCTGAGCACATTTCAAATAATAGAGATAAAGAAAATACACAACATATCAATTTATGATATTTGGAGGACACTGGATGCAAAACACTAAAAAGCTATTTCCATTTATTTTCTATTTCTGAACCAATTTTGCAGAGCAAGTAACCTACCGCTCAGAATGGTTTCTCAATGACCCTGTTTCATCAGTATCAGGATTGCAATCAATATCCTATTGCCTCTCACATTCATGACACAAGCTCCAAAAATGAACCTTTCAGATGCATATCTGTGTCATTTGGAATTTTGAGTATGTACAGGACTATCCTCCCACACAAAAAAAAATAACTGAAAGTGGACATAAATCCAGGAAAATCAAAGTCCCTAAGTCCAGGAATAGCTCTACCCTTCAGTGGAAACCACAGGTCTAGACCCACTCATGATTTCCTGGAAGGTTTCTTAGGAAATCACATATCCAAAGCAGAAATCATTTCCAAATGAGAGTGAAATAAAAATAAGACCTGCATCTGCATCATTCACTGATGAATTAACAACTCAAAATGTTACTTATCTGCTTTAGATGCTCTTTCCTCTAGGAAATCACAGGCTAATGTACATTTATGTTTTAATTAGAAATACCCAGCCCATGGCTCAATTGGCAGTTAGCATGTAGAAAAATGCAAATAGATCCATTCCTATCTCCTTGTACAAAGTTCAAGTCCAAATGGATCAGGGACCTCCACATCAAACCAGATACATTGAACTAATAGAAAAGAAAGTGGGGAAGAATTTCAAGCAAATAGACACAGGGGGAAATTTCCTGAAGAGGACACCAATATCTTATGCTCTAAGATCAAGAATTGACAAATGGAACCTCATAAAGTTGCAAAGCTTCTGTAAGGCAAACAACACTGTCAATAGGACAAAACGGCAACCAACAAATTGGGAAAAGATTTTTACCAACCCTATATCTGACAGAAGGCTAATATCCAATGTATACAAAGAACTCAAAAAGTTAGACTCCAGAGAACCAAATAACCCTATTAAAAATGGGGTACAGAGCTAAACAAAGAATTCTCAACTTATGAATACCGAATGGCTGAGAAGCACCTAAAGAAATATTCAATATCTTTAGTTATCAGGGAAATACAAATCAAAACAACTCTGAGATTCCACCTCACACCAGTCAGATTGACTAGAATAAAAAATGCAGGTGACAGCAGATGCTGGAGAGGTTGTGGAGAAAGAGGAACAGTACTTCATTGCTGGTGGGATTGAAAGCTGGTACAACCACCCTGGAAATCAGTTTGGTGGTTCCTCTGGAAATTGGACATAGTTCTACCAGAGGACACAACTATACCACTCCTGGGCATATATCCAGAAGATGCTCCAACATGTAATAAGGACACATGTTCCACCATGTTTATAGCAGCCATATTTATAGTAACCAGAAACTGGAAACAACACAGATGTCCCTCAACAGAGGAATGGATACAGAAATTGTGGTACATCTATACAATGGAGAACTACTCAACTATTAAAAACAACGAATTTATGAAATTGTTAGGGAAATGGATGGATCTGGAGAATATCATCCTGAGTGAGGTAACCAAATCACAAAAGAACACACATGGTATTAACTCTCTGATAAGTGGTTATTAGCCCAGAAGTTCAGAATACACAAAGAACAACCCACAAACCACAAGAAACTCAAGAAGAAGGAAGACCAAAATGTGGACATTTCATTCCTTTTTAAAAGGGGGAACAAAATACCCACAGAAGGAATTGCAGAGACTAACTATGGAGCAGAGACTGAAGAAAGGACAAGCCAGCCTATAGCTATCTCCTGAGAGGCTCTGACAGTACCTGACTAATAAAGATGTAGAGGCTCACAGCCATCCATTGAACTGAGTACAGGGTCCCCAATGAAGGAGTTAGAGAAAGGACCAAAGGAGCTGAAGGATTTGCAGCCCCTTAGGACAAACAAAAATATGAACTAACTAGTACCCTCAGAGCTCCCAGGGACTCAACCACCAACCAAGGACTATACATGGTGGGACTGATTGTTCTAGCAGCATGTGTATAGTAGAGGATTGCAAAGTTGATCATCAATGGGAGGAGAGGCCCTTGGCCCTGTGAAGGTTCTGTGCCCCAGTGTAGGGGAATGCCAGTGGGAGAGGGTGGGGTGGCAAGCATGGGGAGGGGGGAGGCAACAGGAGTTTTTTCTTGTTGTTTTTGTTTGTTTGTTTGTTTGTTTGTTTGTTTTTTGGAGGGGAAATTGGGAAAGGAGAAATCATATGACATGTAAATAAAGAAAATATCTAATAATAATAAAAAAAGAAATACCCAGCCCAAATCTAAAGAGAAGGAAAAAAAGTGTGAGAGAAGTGAGTGCTTAAGAAAGTGCACAATATAAAAATAAGGCTGAAAAGTACATAAATAGAACAAAATAACCTTTAAAAATGAGAAAATTTTAAATTATTTTATATCAACATTTATAGGCAGTTATCACTTGATGGTGCCCTTTGTGTTTATGAGCAAAGATCTCTCTTCCAGGATTCTGTCCTCTAGAGTAATTTTTTCAGCTCTCTGAGGCTTGGCAGTTCATGAAGGCTTTCACTAAACATTCCAAAATTCATTGGAATTTATCTCTCTTCCCGGGCACAGAGAAGAAGAAAAAGCTTTCAAGTAGCTTTTCTATTTTGTATAATATTTTAGGGAATAAGGAAAGCAATCATTTGAAGCTCTGGTACCCAATGTATATTTTGGAGGAGTGTGGAGAAATAGAGAGTGGAAGTGCTTTAGCGATGTAAGGACAGGAATATGATTTTAAAAGTTAAAAAGTGGCTAACTCATTATAATCATTTTTTCAACTCCTAGTCACTGCATTCTGAGAATGTAAGATAAAGTTTGTAAAAAAAAAAAAAAAAATCAAACCCAGAAGATTGTGTGTGCAATGACACCTACATGTAATCATTATTTGAACCTATCATTGGAAAATCAGTAATTGCTTCTCTGAGAATTCTAATCTAGCTTACATTACATTTTGAGACAAGAAAATAAAAAATGAGTTCACTCAAAGTATCAGTGAGAAAAAAAACCCAATATTTTGTAGCATCATTATACCTCATGCAATGATAAAATGCAACGCAATACTGCATATCACAATAAATTATTAATACTTCTTTAGTGATAAAGAAATAATTGCAACATGATATAAACAAACATGAATCAGTGTCGATAGTTATAAGGAAGTGATGCCTACAAATATATGCACACACATATATACATACACATATATGCATACATATTCACACAGACACACACTCATACACATGTGCTCTCAGACAGAGAGAGACACACACTCACAACGTACCTTCACACATCACATACTTCTGCGATAATGGTAATAAAACTACCTGAGAACTTGATTGTTTAGTCTTCTTCAGAAAGCTCTAAAAAAAAGATCTTGTCAGTTATATTTTAATAAATGATTCTGATGATTTGAGGTTGTCAGGTTAAACGACACTATAGTCCTTACAATAACCACAAAATATATAGTGAAAAACCAAATGATTTCAAAGATTCCCAAGTTTAGATTAGAGATCAAATTTCTCCTCTTCCTCTCAGTTTGGAGTTGTCGTCACCAAGAAAGCTAACAGGCTAGTTTGGTTTTTATTAGTTCTGTCTATTCCTTGGTAATTTCACATATGAATAAAGTGTATTTGTGATCATATTAACCCTTCATATCTCTCTATCACATCTGTCCTCCTACAGTTCCTTACATTTAAATAGTGCTTTGTGGTTACTTGCTGGGGGCCGTCCCGGGCCATTGACAAGGTGGCCCAAGAAGAGGAGTCAGTAAAGGAGGAGTCAGGTACAATGATCGCAGGAATCTTGCAGCTCTAGTCGACTAGCAATCAGGCTGCTTTTTTAGTACAGTCTTCGAAGAACAAAGACTAATGATTACCTCAGAAGTACAGGTTATATCACTTTGTCTAAGGACATGTGTTTGACTTTTCATCACATGGCTAGGGCTACAAGTTCAGTCACAATCAGAAAGTACAAATAGAACGGATTTTTATTTTTATTATTAGCCCAATAACTACAATTCAAAGAATCTAAAGAATGTCTGTGACAAAGCAAATACATTTATTATGTGAGAGCCTGCTTTTAGGCTAGCAGTATTACTTCAGACAACCAGAAAATATCTCAACCAGTCTTTTTGTGAATAGTAAATACTAATCATCTATACTATTAAGGAGGAAAAGGTTATATTATTATATATTATTTACTGATTCAATTCCTCCAGGGGTGTTCCCTATACAATTCCCTATCTTTAAACTACATTTTCAGAGAACTCTAAGTGTATTCTAAAAAGAGGCCTTGAATCTGCTACCAACCAATCCTCCTGGCCAGTCAGAGTTGTCAGTTGCCTCTAAGCTTATCCTCTTGCAATTATATTGTTTAAGTGTGCTTAGGGTCAGATACCCTAAGAATAATACAGTAATAGCCTCATAAATAAATTCCTAGTGTTTTAGTGCTTATCATGATCTCCAGGGCATAAGTAAGACTTCAAATAGAGACAGATAAAGTTATTTCCCTATTAGGAGAAGGTAAAGTTCAGAACATTCCTAAAAAGATTCAGGCATAATTTCCTCTGGATAAGACAAGAAACAAATCATAGTCCAGAAAGTCCCCAAGAATGCAGCAGGCAGAGACCAAAACCTAAAAGGAAGAGACAGAATGGCAGGGATCTCAGCATTAGGCTCAGCTTTGCCAGAACTGTGTCAAACAGCTGTGTTGGCTTCATGAGTTTTCCAAATTTTCCAATGGAAATAATTGTGCCAGTTAGTGTTATCCACCACCCTCTCAGAATCCCCAACACTTCCCAAGCTCCCTTTCCCTGTACGTATCTTTCTCCAATCCATGTCTTCTGTTTGTCTTGTGTCTTTTGGGGTTAGCCAGGACTATCTGTGTGATCATGAATCTTGAATTGTCCATTGGAGTCTGTGGGGCTGCAGATAATGACTGCTCCTATCTCAGAATCCATCTATAACCGAAAATTCATCATGGAGGCTTGGGTCTAGACAACCCATCCCTGATTCATGATTGCTGGTTGACAGGTCCAGTCTTCTATAGTCCAAAAGCAGGCAGCTATAACTGCTATGATATCATGATTGATTAGTTATGTCATGCTCAGTAGAAAACACTTCATGGCCCATTTTCCTATATTCCAGCTTTACATTCTTTCCACCGTCTATTCTACAATACTGCTTGATCCTTTGAGGAGGTGATATTTGTTTACGGATAAGTACTCAGTCATCACTTATTCTCAGAACCTAAAGAAGCCATAGATCCATCTATTCATAGTCATTCCTTGCAAAGAGAAACTTCCCTCATTAAGGCTGAGATTAGCATTTGCTGTAGGTATAAACATATGTACATTTAGAAGGTAGCTTTGTATCATGACAATTTATTTTAAGAACAGTAGTAAGTTCCACACCAGGGCCTAAGATATCCTTAAGCCATTGATTTCTGACTATGTTTATAGTAAAAGGCATGAATTACTTCCTATAGATCAGAGCTTATATCAATCAAATAATGTATCATTACCCTCATAACAGTTGTACTACTATTATACCAGAGAGCTCACTTTGCCTGACAGGTAGGTGCACCTAATGTAGAGTGCACAGCCAAGTAAGACTACTGATACTTTTTTAAAAGCACACTTCATGGCACCTTTCAACACAAGGAAAGCTAGCCAGCAGGGAGAAAGCATCCACATTAACTGCAGCTTGATGCCTTTGTAATTTTCAACCAAGGTGTATGGTGTCTTTAGCAAAAAGACAGATCAACTAGATCTGATGGGCAACCAAGACCCTACGTTTTGTTTTGGTTTTGTGTGGCCTCTCTGACTGATAGCTAATAAGGATATATCCCTCATGTGGCCTGGAATTTTTAATAACATGGCCTTTAGGAGGAACATTATCTAGCTCTGCAAAAATCCTCTTCATCTGTCTCTGCCTGTCTCTGTGTGTCTCTCTCAGTTTCCTTTTTCTTTTCTTTCCTTCTCCTTTCTTCTCTCCCTCCCTCCTGCCCTTCCCTTCTTCCCCTCTTTCTTTTTCTTTTCTTTCTCTTTTCTTATTTTGCAGTAGACTTTTTCATATACCACTCATTTAGGGTAGCCATTCATTACCCCTACCCTGAACTCCTCTACTTCTACCACCTCTTCCCTGATTAAACCTTCCCCCCTCTACTATTTCCCAGCTCTATTTTCACAGTGTATATGCTCTGCTATCTGTCTCCTTTAAGGCATGCCAATGGACCTTTTCTACTTTCCAGGCTTCTCTAGGTGCTCCAAGTTAAACGTACAAATCTAAAGATTTAATGTTAGGGCACAAATATGAGAATACTTGGAGTAACTGGGATCCCTGGGATTTGGGCTCCTTCTTGTCTGAACACATGTAGTTTGTCTTTCTGGACTTGGTTACCTCATTCGGTATAATTTTTTCCAGTTCCATCCCTGTACCTGCAAATGTTACAGTTTCACATTTCTTTGCAGATTGATAAATTTCCCTTGTTTATTTGCCCCATGCTTTCATTACCCATTCATCAGTTGATAGATTGATTCCTTATCCTAGTTATTATGGATAGACCATCAATAAACATAGATGAGCATATATCTATGTAGTAGGACATTGGAGGTTATGCCTAGAAATTATATAGCTGAGTCAACTGGTGGTTCTATTTTTGGCTTTTTAAAGAAACTTCATACTTATTTCTATTATGGCTACAGCAATTTTTAATCCACTGAGAGTGAATAAGTACATCATCTCCAGCATTTATTATCATTTGAATAAATTCCAAAAGTCTATAGCATGACTATAGCTAGCAACAAGATATTATGTATTTGAAATTGCTGAGAGTAAATCTTAAATATTTAGGTATATGAAATAATAGAAATATTACCTAATTTTAATATATTATTTTCAACAATTATTCATCTGCCCAGGTGCTCTGAAATGCCCAGATTCATAGGTGAGAGCGCAAGATCTGCCCCAACACCCACAGTAACTGGGACCCCGGGATCCAGGGACACAGGAACCCCTGTCCGGTCAGAGGCATGGGTTCCTTCTGGTCTGAGGCACTGCCCTGAGCAAACCTTGGATATTGACTCTGTGCCCAGCCCCACAACTACCAGAGGAAGCCCAACTACCAGATACTCTCATACGCCCAGGATCATAGTTTGAACTTGCACCTGGAGCAGACCTGGGGAGCTGACTCTGCACCCACTCCTACAACACTCAGAGGGAGCCCAACTCCTAGGTGCTCTGAAATGTCTAGGATCACAGGTGTGGCCACAACATCTGCCCCAACACTTGGAGTAAATGGGATCCCTGGTATTTGGGTTCCTTCTTGTCTGAACCTGTGCCTTGAACAAACCTTGGACCCTGGCTCTGCACCCAGTCCCACAACACCCAAAGGAAGTTTCATGCTCTAACACACCCAGGATCACTGGAGCTCTGACACACTCAAGATCACAGTTGAGGCAAAAACATCTTTCCTAGCACCCAGCGTAACTAGGACCACCACAAGAACCAAGGAAACACAAACCCTCACCCAGCCAGAGGAACTGATTCCTTCCAGCTTGATCCTGTACCTGGAGCAGACCCAGGGCTCTGGCTCCCTACTCACTCATGCAACAACCCTGAGAAAGCTTGACTCCCAGGAGCTCTGACACATTCAGAATCTCAAGATCACAGGATACCAGAATCACAGAATCATGGAGACAGCTGGACTCTGAGAAGTTCTAACACAACCAGGATCACAGGAGGGACAGATTCCAGTCAGAGACAGCAAGAGCAAGTAGCAGAGACATGGCCAGATGATGAGAGGCAAGGGCAAGAACCTAAGCAACAAAAAACAAGGCTACTTGGCATCATCAGAACCCAGTTCTCCTACCACAGCAAGCCCTGTATATTCCAACTCACCGAAAAAAAAAAAAAAAAAAAAAAAAAAAAAAAAAAAAAAAAGCAAGACTCTGATTTAAAATCACATCTCATGATGATGATAGAGGACTTTAAGAAGGACATAAATAATTCCCTTAAAGAAACACAGTAGAATACAGGTAAACCAGTAGAAGCCCTTAAATAGAAAACACAAAAATCCCTTAAAGAATTACAGGAAAACACAAACATGTGAAGGAATTGAACAAAACCATCAAGTATCTAAAAATAAAAATAGAAACAATAAAGAAATCACAAAGGGAGACAACCTTGGAGGTAGGAAACCTAGGAAAGAGAACAGGAATCATAGATGCAAGCATCTCCCACAGAATACAAGAGATAGAAGAGAGAATTTCAGATGCAGAAGATACCATAGAAAACACTGACACAACAGTCAAAGAAAATGCAAAAAGCATAACTCTGCTAATATAAAACATCCAGGAAATCCAGGACACAATAAGAAGATGAAATCAAAGGAAATATGTATAAAAGAGAGCAAAGATTCCCAACTTAAAGGGCCAGTAAATATCTTCAGCAAAATTATAGAAGAAAACTTCCCTAACTTAAATAAAGAGTGCCCACAAACATACAAGAAGCCTACAGAACTTCAAATAGATTGAACCAGAAAAGAAAATCCACTTACCCCATAATAATCAAAACACCAAATGCACAAAACAAAGAAAGAATATTAAAAGCAGTAAGGGAAAAATGTCAAGTAACATATAAAGGTAAACCAATCAGAATGATACCAGACTTCTCACCAGGGATTATAAAAGCCAGAAGATCCTGGACAGATGTCATACAGACCGGAAGAGAACACAAATGCCAGCCGAGGCTATTATACCCAGAAAAAAAAATCTCAATTATCATAGATGGAGAAACCAAGATATCCCATGATAAAAACAAACTTACATAATATCTTTTCACAAATACAGTCCAACAAAGGATAGTAGATGGAAAACTCCAACAAATGGAGGGGAACTACACCCTAGAAAAAGCAAGAAAGTAATCTTTCAAGAAACAAAAAAGAAAATAGCAACATAAACACATATAATTTATGTGCTACCTCTAACAACAAAAATAACAGGAAGGAACAATTACTTTTCCTTAATATCTCTTAACATCAATGGACTCAATTCCCAAATGAAAAGACTAACAGACTGGATATGTAAACAGGACCCAGCATTATACACATACAGGAAACACACTGCAGTGACAAAGACAGACATTAAGCAAAGGATCCTGAGAAACAAGCTGGAGTAGCCGTTCTAATATCGAATAAAACCAACTTTAAACCAAAATTTATCAAAAAAGATAAGGAAGGACACTTCACTCTTATGAAAGGAAAAATCTACCAAGATGAACTCTCAGATCTGAACATCTATGCTCCAAATACAAGGGCACCCACATTCATAAAAGAAACTTTACTAAAGCTCAAACCATACATTGTACTTCACAAAATAACAGTGGGAGACTTCAACTCCCCCCCCCACTCTCATCAATGGACAAATCATGGAAACAGAAACTAAACAGAGGCACAGTGAAACTAACAGAAGCTATGAACCAAGTGGATTTAGTAAATATCAATAGAACATTTCATCCTAAAAGAAAACAATATACCTTCTTCTTAGCACCTCATGGTACCTTCTCTAAAACTGACCACATAACTGGTCACAAAACAGGCCTCAATAGATACAAGAAGATTGAAATAATCCCATGCATCCTATTAAATCACCAAGGACTAAGGCTGGTCCTCAATAACAAGAGAAACAACAGAGAGTACACATACAAATGGAAGCTGAACAACGCTCTACTCAGTGATAACTTGGTCAAGGAAGAAATAAAAAAAGAAATTAAAGACATTTTAGAATTTAAAGAAAATGAAGGCACAACATACCCAAACTTATGGGGTGCAGTGAAAGTAGTGCTAAGAGGAAAACTCATAGCTCTGAGTTCCTCCAAAAAGAAACTAGAGACAGCACACACTAGCAGCTTGACAACACACCTGAAAGCTCTAGAACAAAAAGAAGCAAATACACCAAAGAGGAGTAGACAGCAGGAAATAATCAAACTTAGGGCTGAAATCAACCAAGTAGAAACAAAGAGAACTATACAAAGAATCAACAAAACCAGAAGTTGGTACTTTCAGAAAACCAAAAAGGTAGATATCCAGACTAACCAGAGGGCACAGAGACAGTATCCAAATTAAGAAAATCAAAAATAAAAGGGAGATATTACAACAGAAACTGGGGAAATTAAAAAATCATCACATCATAATATAAAAGCATATACCCAACAAAACTAGAGAACCTGGATGAAATGGATGGTTTTCTAGACTGATACCAGGTACCAAAGTTAAATCAAAATCAGATAAATCATCTAAACAGTTCAACCACTAAAGAAATGGAAGCAGTCATTAAAAGTCTCCCAACCAAAAAAAGCCCAGGACCAAATGGGTTTAGTGAAGAATTCTATCAGACCTTCAAAAAAGACCTAATACCAATACTCTTCAAACTATTCCACAAAATAGAAACAGAAGGAACACTACCCAATTTGTTCTATAAAGCCACAATTATGCTTATACCTAAACCACACAAAGACCCAACAAAGAAAGAGAACTTCAGACCAATTTCCCTTATGAACATTGAGGCAAAAATACTCAATAAAATTTTCGAAAATCAAATCCAACACACATCAAAAAGATCTTTCTTGATCACGTAGGCTTCATTCCAGGGATGCAGAGATGGTTCAATATATAGAAATCCATCAACGTAATCCACTATATAAACAAATTCAAAATGAAAAACTATATGATCACCTCATAAGTTGCTGAGAAAATATTTTACAAAATTCAGCAGCCCTTCATGGTAAAAGTCTTAGAACAATCAGGAATTCAAAGTCAATACCTAAACATAGCAAAATCAATATACAGCTGGACATGGTGGCACAAGCCTTTAATCCCAGCACTTGGGAGACAGAGGCAGACAGATTTCTGAGTTCGAG
The DNA here is from genome assembly GCA_019843815.1 of Montemys delectorum. NCBI lineage: Eukaryota > Metazoa > Chordata > Mammalia > Rodentia > Muridae > Montemys > Montemys delectorum. Next base: position 3,160 of record JADRCD010194035.1, on the reverse strand, counting down.
GCCAGTCTGGTCTACAAAGTGAGTTCCAGGACAGCTAGGGCTATACAGAGAAACTCTGTCTCGAAAAACCAAAAGGAAAAAAAAAAAGCAATATACAGCAAACCAGTAGCCAACATCAAACTAAATGGAGAGAAATTTGAAGCAATCCCATTAAAGTCAGGGACTAGAAAAGGCTGCCCACTCTCTCCCTACCTATTCAATATTGTACTTGAAGTCCTAGCCAGAGCAATTAGGCAACAAAACGAGGTCAAAGGGAGACAAATTGGAAAGGAAAAAGTCAAAATATCACTACTCGCAGATGATTATAGTACACTTAAGTGACCCCCAAAAATTCCACCAGAAAACTCTTAAACCTGATAAACAACTTCAACAATGTGACTGGACATAAAATTAACTCAAAAAAATCAATAGCCTTCCTCTACTCAAAGGATAAACAGGCTGAGAAAGAAATTAGGGAAACGTCACCCTTCACAATAGTCACAAATAATATAAAATACCTTGCAGTAACTCTAACCAAGTAAGTGAAAGATCTGCATGACAAAAACTTCAAGTCTCTGAAGAAATAAATTGAAGAAGAGCTCAGATGGAAAGATCTCCCATGCTCATAGATTGGCAGCATTAATATAGTAAAAATGGCCATCTTGCTGAAAGCAATCTACAGATTCAATGCAATTTCCATCAAAATTCCAACTCAATTCTTCATAGATTTAGAAAGAGTAATTTGTAAATTCATTTGGAATAACAAAATCTCAGGATAGTGAAAACTATTCTCAAAAATAAAAGAACTTCTTGGGAATCACCATTCCTGACCTCAAGCTGTATTACAGAGCAATTGTGATAAAAATTGCATGGTGCTGGTTCAGAGACAGGCAGTTAGATAAATAAAATAGAATTGAAGACCCAGAAAGGAACCCACACACATAGGGTCACTTGATCTTTGACAAAGGAGCTAAAACCATACAGTGGAAAAAAGTCAGCATTTTCAACAATATCGTACTGGTTCAATTGGTAGTCTGCATGTAGAAGAGTACAAATTGATTCATTCTTATCTCCTTATACAATGCTCAAGTTCAAGTGGATCAAGGACCTCCACATAAAACCAGATACACTGAAACTAATAGAAAAGAAAGTGGGGAAGAACCTGGAGCACATGGGCACAGGAGAAAATTTCCTGAACAGAGAGAGCACCAGTGGCTTATGCTCTAAGATCAAGAATCAATAAATGAGACCTCATAAAATTGCAAAGCTTCTATAAGGCAAAAGACACTGTCAATAGGACAAAATGGCAACCAACAGATTGGGAAAAGATCTTTGCCAATCCTACATCCAATAGAGGGCTAATATCCAACATAAGCAAAGAATTCAAGAAGTTAGACTCCAGAAAATCAAATAATCTTATTTAAAAATGGGGTACAGAGTTAAACAAAGAATTTTCAACTAAGGAATATCGAATGGCTGAGAAGCACCTAAAGAAATGTTCAACATCCTTAGTCATCAGGGAAATGAAAATCAAAACAACCCTGAAATTCCACCTCATACCAATCAGAATGCCTAAAATCAAAAACTCAGGTGGCAGCAGATGCTGGCGAGGTTGTGGAGAAAGAGGAACACTCCTCCATTGTTGGTGGGATTGCAAGCTGATACAACCACTCTGGAAATCAGTCTGACAGTTCCTCAGAAAATTGGACATTGTATTACCTGAGAACCCACCTATACCACTCCTAGGCATACACTCAAAAGATGTTCCAACATGTAACAAGGACACATACTCCATTCTGTTCATAGCACCCTTATTTATAATAGCCAGAAGCTGGAATAAACTCAGATGTCCTTCAACAGAGGAATAAATGCAGAAAATGTGGTATATTTATTCAATGTAGTACTGCTCAGCTATTAAAATCAATTACTTCATGAAATTGTTAGACAAATGGATGGAACTAGAAAATATCCTGAGTGCCGGGCAGTGGTGGCACATGCCTTTAATCCCAGAACTGAGGAGGCAGAGGCAGGCAGATTTCTGAGTTCAAGGCCGGCCTGGTCTACAGAGTGAGTTCCAGGACAGCCAGAGCTATATAGAGAAACCCAGTCTCTAAAAAAACCAAAAAGAAAAAGAAAAAAGAAAAAAAAGAAAGAAAATACCCTGAGTGAGGTAACACAGTCACAAAAGAGCACACATGGTATGCACTCACTGATAAGTGGATATTAGCCCCAAAGCTCAGAATACCCAAGATACAATTCACAGACCACATGAAGAAGAAGGAAGACCAAAATGTGGATGCTTCAGTCCTTCTTAGAAAGGGGAACAAAATACTCACAGGAAGAAATATGGAGATAAATTGTGGAGCAGAGATTGAAGGAAAGGCCATCCAGAGACTGCCCCACCTGGGAATCTATCCCATATACAGACACCAAACCCAGACACTATTGCAGATGCCAACAAGTGCTTGCTGACTGGACCCTGATATAGCTGTCTTTGGAGAGGCTTTGCTAGAGCCTGACAAATACAGAGGTGGATGCTCACAGCCAACCATTGGACTGAGCATGGGGTCACCAACGATATCCCCAATGGAGGAGTTAGAGAAAGGACTGAAGGAGCTGAAGGGATTTGCAATCCCCTAGGAAGAACACCAGTATCAACCAACCAGGACCCCCAAAGCTCCCAGGGACTAAACCATCACCAAAGAGTACAAGGGCTCCAGCTGCATATGTAGCAGAGGATGGCCTTGTGTGACATCAATGAGAGGAGAGGCCCTTGGTCCTGTGAAGGCTCGATGCCCTAGTGTAGGGGAATGCCAGGGTGGGAAGAGAGAGTGGGTGGGTTGAGAAGCACTCTTATAGAAGCAGAGGGGAGCATCGGATAGTGGGACTCTGGAGTAGGAGGTGTAGACCAGGAAAGGAGATAACATTTGAAATCTAAATAAATAAAATATCCAATAAAAGAAAAATAAATGGATTCTTCGTCTAATAAGTAGATTTTCTTTTCAATAAAATGACTATGAGAGGCTTGAGAAATTGCTCAGCAGTTAATATCATGTTCTGCTCTTGTAAAGGATCCAAGTTTGCCGAGAATCCATATTGAAGGGTTCATAACTGCCTAGAACCCCAGCTCCATGGAAGCTGACATTGGCAGGGACCCAGACTCACATGTACACACCCATAC
>JADRCD010194033.1:74460-113514 GCA_019843815.1 Montemys delectorum | reverse complement strand
CTCTCTCTCTCTCTCTCTCTCTCTCTCTCTCTCTCTCTCTCTCTCTCCTTCAAGTTAGACATTTCAGTGTCAATAAGGAAAATTCCTTATTCACTCCTCCACGGATAAAACTCCTGGGTTTCATGGTTACAGTTTTAGAAAGGAACTGGGAACTGAGCCTTTGCCGACTATAGCTGCTCTTTCTTGAGTTTGTCAAAGATGTGTTCAAAATCTCCGCCCCATTAAGTTCTGTAAATATCTCACTTCCTTCCTCTCTCCCCTGGCTTCTCTGCCTTTGAAGTCTATCCAGAGCAGAGCGCCTTGTAACTTCGTGCCTCTGACAAGGCTTGGAAGCGCTATTTTTTTTTTTTTTTCTTGAGGATATGGTCCTGCGTGTCAACTCTGTTAAAAGTCCTGTTTCGGAAATCCTTCCCAGCCCGGAGGTTTCTGCAGTCGGAAACTGCACTGGCTGAGATTTCCTTCTGTTTTTAAATTGTCTCTGACATTTTTAAAACGAAGAAGGATGCTTTGCCATTTTTTGTGTGTGCGCGGTCTTGTGTGGGGGCGGGGCACAGAGCTTCTCAAGCACACACTATGAAACTTTACGCAGCTCTTTTCTTAATCTCCCTGCTCCTCTCTGAGTAATCAGTCACAATTAAGTGAGTAAGACGCAGGTGTATCCTCCCGGAAGGACTTGCTATTCTGCATAAAGCTAGCCTAACAGTACTAGGCTCAAAGGGAGAAAGGAAAGCTAAGAAGGAGTGGGCCGAATGGTCCTTAATGTTTCAACAAACCTATTCAAGGTCTGTATCGGAGAAAAATAAATAAATGAATGAAAGAATCATGTGAAGCCGTTTACCTAGAAGTGGATGGTTTGAAAATCCATGTCAATGGTGGAAACGAAAAATTGGGAGGGGTGTGGGCATCCCCAGCAGACCTGTTTTTGCCAGGCAGACAAAGGGGTCTTGAAGGTGGTGAACCCGCGCGTGGGAATTCCTGGGAGAGGCGGAGGCTGGGGCTTGCGAATCCAGGCTCTTTGTTCCCTTCTGAACTGATTGGGTTCCGAGAAGCCGGCGCCTAGACAAAGCGGCCAAGCTTCTACAGGACTCCAGTGGTTTGGGACCCTAGCGAGCAGGAGTGGGCGTGGCGATGAGGACTAAAGTCCAAACGCTGCAAAGGAATCGTTTCCTTGCTCCTATAAATTGCCTCCAGAAAGGAGGCCCGTACCTCGAGTGCCTCAAAGGGCAATAACAGATCCAGTTCACTCCACCTTTTACAGTGACATTTCTTCTGTGGCCTTTTCCTGGAAATCTACGGAGGGTGGGCACAGCCCTGTCATCAGGGGAGCTGCCGCCCCGCAGCCATACAGTGGCTGGGTAGCTCTAGAGCTGTGCCTTCTGCACCCTCTGCAAGCTAAGCTGCGGGTTCTTTTTTTCCCAGTTCCTATGAGAAGGCTTGAGGCCAGCGCTTGAGTTATCAAAACAGGAAGAGAGGTACGGCCGGTGCCGGTGTCTACCCTTTCTTCTAAGAGAACTAGTAGTCAGAGCAGGATAATGAGAAGACGTGTGTGTGTGTGTGTGTGTGTGTGTGTGTGTGTGTGTGTGTGTGTGTTTTGGGAGTGTGTGTGCATCATTTCAAAAAGAAATAAGCCTGCCTTCATTTGTGACAGTCAAGCAAACAAACAAAACAAAACAAACAAACAAAAAATTCACGTTCAAAGCTCCTCCTCTTTAATTAAAGCCCGCGACTGCAGCTTTTTCGAACAAGGCAAGGGACCGGGTTGTGGAGACAGTCCTCCTGCACGCACGTGCTGGAGAAATCCTGACTGCTCTGAGCCTCCAGACTCAGGCATTGGGTGGGGCCAGTGTTGTCAGGAGCTGGGGTCTCTGGACTTTCATCTCCTTTTTGCCAGAATGAAACGTTCAGGGGGAAAGCCTGTGACCTGAACACATGATTTTCTTTCAACTCCCCACAGTGCCTCTGGTGGAGCACTTGACTCATCAGCTAACCTACCATCTCCTCTCTGTATAAGCTTATGGTGAGGCCAGTTTTGAAGTAACTTAAAGAATAAAGGGGCCCTGGAGGCCAGATCAAAGCATCTTTAAAAGTGAGACCAGAGAGGCAGGCTATGGCCTTTGGGGGGCACTGCATGCCTTACAGGCTCCAAACAAGTCCTTTAAACTAACATTCCTCTGGGTTTAGAGTCCACATCCCCAACACCAGGAATATTTCTAACTAGGTAGGAGGTTTCTCTAGCCAACCATGTCTCCTTTAGCAGAGTCCCCATGCATATCCAATGGAGCATCACTCACTCAGTGAATGCAGAAAGGAAAACAGCAGCTGAGAAAGATAGCTGTCCTCTATTTCCAGAGGAGCATCAGCAGTGTGTTCAACAAGAGTAAGAGATTACTCCCAACAGTTTGAGGGATAACCACTGACCACCTGAAGCTGCCATTTCCTTCTGGATAAACTTTATTGGTAGACAGATTTTGTTAATGAATTTACCTCGGACCCACTGGTAGTCTTAAGTGGGTCATGCTTGAATCACTTTTTCCCACACGCTTTACTTTTGTCCTACTTTTTCACTTTGGGTATTCTGGCCAGAATATACTGGAAACCGCTTCTCCTATGCACTATATGAACAAACCTGTCTGGCGAGGAAAGAATTTGAAAGCATGGCAAAGTTAAATAATGTATAGATGCCACCTTTGATTAGATTCCGTGAAACGTGCTTGGCAGAACTAAAATGAGACTTCAGTCTGCTTATCCATGTCTTTTCCCCCCTCAAGGCTGCTTACATTATATGACTAGACAATCAACAGTTTTGAATTCTGCCATGTAGAAGGTTGATAGTAAAGCTAAATACCAGTGCTTAGATTATAACTGCACAGAACAACTTACTTTTAAATTGTTTCAAAGTAGAAGATGGCTTTGTCAATCAGTATCCCAGAGATTACCCTTTGATTCCCAGATTGATTTTATAATTACACTATGCTATATCTCATCTTTATTTGTTTGATACGTTGGGAATAAAATATAGAATTAACCCATGCTTGAGTTCAGACTGAGCTTGATTCAAGTCTTTTGTTGATAAGGTTTTTTAAAAGTCTAAATTAGTGAAGAAGCTTGATCTAGTCACATTCATTCCAAAGCTAAGTAATCAGTATCCTAAAATACTAAGATACCGAGACCTAATATCCAAAAGTGTGTTTAATCACCTTTGTTATGTATCTCAGAATTGCCAAAGTAAATTGTTGCAAAGGCAGAAACTCATATCAAAGAGAAAACAATAATAAAAGATTTGTAGATATTAACCTCATAAGTATAGATATTCCTAATAGTGGGGTCTTATGTATGATCATCTTTGTTGAATTTTCACAACACTATACCAGCAGAAACACTATAAAAAAAAATCACATTTTTTAGTGCTGAGTGATTTCCTTGATGTCTTTTGTTTCTTCCCTTTCGAAAATTGCATGTTGAATGTTTTGTAGACATTTCTAATGCAAAAAAAAAAATGTTTTCAGTGCAGCTGTTTGCAGGTCATGTCCAAGCTAGAATGCGAAGCAAACAGTGGGTGGCAATATTCTTCATGCCTTGAATTCATGGGAAGGGAATCTTTCTTCAGACAAAGTAAAACCAAGATTGTGTGCAAAAATATCCTTTGGGAGCTGTTTGAGTTTGCAGAAACAAAATAAAAGTATGCTTTATAGGATCAGATGATTCTTTTGAGTGTAAAAGAGAAGTTTGACTACTGGTGCCCATTTCCATTCAAGGTTCTTTCCAATGATAAAAGCCTGACCTATGGCCAATCATCAATTGAATAAAAGCTGCCCAAACAGGAAAGTACAGTGTTCTCAGAATATGCATTTTTACTGTTATGGTTCCATAAGACTAAGTATATCATCGTAAAAAACTATTGTACAGGGAGAAATTATACCCATCAGTAAGGGCCACAATACTATATAAATTTTAAAAATTTAATTGCATGAATAATTTTAAAATATACTAGGTCTCAAAATTATTATTCTAACCTTAGCAACCTATGGTAGGAAAAAGTAATATTGGCAGTCATTAATGGAGTGATGATTGGAAAGTTCTTTGCCTCTTCCCATGGAAAAAAAAATATATGTCTGCTTAATGGTGTGCACTACAGTGTGAAAGTTAGCGTCTGTGCACATCCACAGTCTTACTCATATGCAATTAATATCATTAAAAGTATAATATGAAAATTGGCAACTCTATCACTGCATAGTAGGATGTATTTTGTCTCTTAACTCCCCAGATGGCCTCTGTAAAATGACTATGATTAGCCTTGAACAGACATGCAAATGTGTAATTTTCATCAGTAGAACTGTGTAAAATATTAATTTGTATAGAGTTTCAAGTTTCACAAGGGAGTGGTTTCATATGATTTCATAAGTAGCACAGGGTGTTGCTTCGAATTAAAATTACATATTAAGAAAATAATGCAAAGCAAGTACCAGACAATAAACCCCGGGTTTTAGAATCCTCTAAGAGCTGTTAGAAGGCAGTGTTTCTGTTACTGAAGAGAATATTCTAGGTATTATACACACACTCATACTTGGTGGTTCCGAACAATCATATTACTTTTTAGCCATGCTATTGAAGGGAAATAATTAAAACCAGTACAACAAATATTGAAAAGACTAAACTTTTACTTCCTCTGCCATAGCTGATTGCCTTCTATAATTATCTGAATCTTTTTCGTTTTTTACCAGAAATCACAAAGGCAAACATCTATTCAACAGTGAACTGCTTAGATCTATAGGTCTCATAGTATAAATGACATGATAGACGTTTCTCTCCATCATACAAGGACCAAACTCCTAACCTTACCAGTTCACATGGTGTACTAGCCAGTGGTATATTAGAGATGACTTACTGTAAGAATAAGTTGCTTTTAATACAATACAAAGACAATGGACATATGAACTGAAAGAATTCTCTTCTCTGTTTCCTATGAGTCTCATCTTTGCAATGTTAGAAACCAATTCTTTTTAAATTGGCACTTCAACAATGCTTAAAAAGTTACTTTGTTATACAGAAGAACCCACCCATAACCATCACGGTCACTGCATACTAAATAATGTTATTGCTGTTTGTCAAGGTTAAGACTACAGTGACCTTAGTGATGTAGTGCCCAAGAATACAATGCAAATGCACCATGAAATCAATCACACATACAGATCTGCTATGCACATGATTTTCTTAGTAGTCTTCAGCAAAGTGTGTTTCCAGTTCTCTACTATGTCTTCTTTGAAACAAAATTAACCTTGGCAGCAAAAGATATAGGCTTGTAGAGGAAGTAACTGAGCAAACATCCTGCCTCGCATTGTCTAAGTAGGAGTGGGTGTAGTTGGTATGTAGCTTTGATGAGAGTTATATTTTCTTAAATATCATGAGGTCTATCTTATATGAAAGATAGAATATTTTTCAAAAAAAAAAAAAAAGATGGGGTAGAGGTCTACTGTGATAATGTCAGTCGCATGACTCCTAAAGCCCCTTCCATTCTACTTTTGTTTCTACTAACTTATGAAAATAATATCCAATGGTTACACCTTAATGTTAATACAATTGTGTATGATGTCATTTAAGCAAAATGATTTTGATTTTCACAGAGCTGGCCTATCTGTCTTTTCAGAGATGGTGAATTGTGTTTGAGCAGATCACTTGTCAACAGCTCTGATAAAATCATTCGGAAGGCTGGCTCCACCATCTTCCAACATTCCGTACAAGGCTGGAAAATCAATTCTTCTTTAGTCCTAGAGATAAGGTGAGTTTCTTTACTAAGCTGAAAGCCATCACATCATGTCCTTAAAGAAGTTGGGTTTGGCAAACTTTTACTGAATACTTGATTTATGGCTTAAGTGTAAATGCTTAATGAAAAAGTGGATCAGCTATATTTAATGTTCCTCATCGAAGAATGTGGAACCACAAAAACAAAGTCATTAAATAGTCACTTTTTATTCAAGGATGATGGAATTTTAATATATTATCCCATTATCAATAGAGCAAAATATTGAGCTAAGTACTAACCTTTAACATAATTTTATTCCATTGCATGGAATGAACATTCATTTTAGGAATCATTTTCTTACTTTTCTGTATTGAGACTTCAATTTGATCTGACATTTAACTACATAGAACAGAAGTTCCTCAACTCTTATTGTGGTTTAAATGTAGATTGATTTGACTTATTAAATGGTTATGCCAGTATAAGCGCATGTGGAAAGGGGAATAGAAAGTCAGAAAATAAGCTTGCTACAGTTCTGACTTGGTCTTTGCTAGACAGACATTTTAAGTTAAAATGAATTACTGACTTCTCACATCCATTGCAGCACTCTCTTCTATCTCAGTCCTAAAATTAATGAGAAAATGAACTAGACATTCCCAAATACGGAGGGAGAAAGAATCTTATTTTTCTTATACTTTAATTCCATCACTGTGTTGGTTGGTATGCTTAAATGAGAGCATTTTGGTAATTCATAACTTGAAAAGTTTGGGAGAACATGTCCCTTATATATAAAATCATTGCTTTTTTTAGTTTTTCCTAAATTCCAACTATCCATTGATGAGATATTAACAGAGAAATTTTGTTAACAGTGTCTGACTGATTAAAATGTCAGGGTCTCATTTACTTCTCAGCTTGATATTTTTGGCCTCACTTGATTCCTATATCATCTCTTTTTCTCTCTGACTCCCATATCTAGCACTTCATTTAAATCTAAAATAAGTTAAGCCATGAATTAATTATTAGGAATGAGGTGAAAGACGGGTGATAGACGGGCATAACATTAAATCTCAGAGGTTGATGAAAGAGAAAAAGTGGTTGATTGTAAAGAAAAGAAGTTATTTACAAACATAACTTAAAAGAAACAGTGGTCAGGCAAAGAAGGAGTCATTGGAGGTGAGGTCGCATGGATGATGTGAAGGACATACCTAACAAAATTACAGTAGTTTGATTAGTATGTCTCGTCAAGGTTAAAATGTGTCATATATGTGAAATTTAAAAAGCTAATTAATCGAATAGTACTCCTTCATAATTCATAAATTCAGTCCATGCATTCCTAATATCTTTCCAAATACGAATAATGTTGTATTCATTGGACATTAAATTTACAGTTTGCTTTATAGTAAGGTATCCAGTCTAAAACACATTAAATATAAACCAACTTTAGTGCTTCCTCTCATGGAACTTTACAAACTAATGAAGGCTGCAGTTGCAGTTCTGAAGGTGAGCTTTTTCAACTAAGAGCTGTTAATATGAATGAAATGTTAGTATCTGCTATGTTTGTATTATTCCTCTTCACAGGCTAAGAGGTAAACAATACAACAGTGAACAAATATTGGATAATATATGCAAAGGTGTCATTTGCAAAGAAAGAATAATTTGTAAGTTCATTATTGCGCAATGTGCAAACAGCTCGTAAAAATGACAATTGCCTCTGGCGGCAGTGACTATTGAGTGTTAATCAGTTTGACACCCGTAATAAAAGATCGAGGGTGTGAAACTATCTTGTTCGGCACAGGTGTTACAAGTCTGTTGTTAGCAAGCATGTCTGTGAGAGGGTGGCTGGATCACATTCAAGTTTTTAAAAATTCTACTTTGAATGTTTTGATTGGGGTATGACATACAATTAAATTTTTTTGTTTGTTTAAAATAGTTGAATCCTGCTTTAAGGTCTGTTTTATTATTAAATTACCATTGTATTTATGACGTTCTGATGATATTTCTAGTAAATGATTTGCTAATTTGCATTAACATGTGTAATTCGCTGTGTAGGTCATTTTTTTCTATTTTTAGTTGTGAAGTTTGCTTGTATTCTTTAGTCCTCCTGCTTGTGGGTCTGCAGCTTGCTCAGGCATATCAGTGGTGAGTTAGTAAGCAACTGCATGGTGGAGAATTGTCTCAGGTGATTTGAATTCTTTGTACTGTGAAGTACCCACAAAGTTTAAGGAGTTGAATCACTTTACAGGCACATTCACAGTCAAGATTATTACCTTGTTCTCAATGGCTTCATTGTATTGTGAAGATTTTGTTAATATTATGTTCTTAAGAGATGACACATCTTTAAGTTTCACTACTTGTGACTAAATTTGAGAATGTTGTCAGCTTCTGTCTACCATCTGTCTCAACCTATTTTCCATATTTTGGTTCGTTATTTTCTCAGTTTTCATATATTAACAAACCCCTAGAAAATACAATGCCAATTAAGGGTGTAGAAACATATGATCTCTGCTCTCATCCTCCAAACCGTCAAGCCAATAATCAGTGAAATATTTTTATTCTTAGTGTAATATTTCTTAAACAGATAAGACTGGCTAACTAAACATGAGTGCAGGTTTATATGTGTTTTGTGTAAAAAACAATAAGATATTGGTCCATTTATAGATTTCTTTCATGGAAAACGGCATGTACAACCTTACACCATCTTCTACCTACTGTGTTCAGCAAATGACAACCATGCCACTTGTAGCTGAAGAAGCAGGAAGGAGTAAACACTCCCATTCAGTACTTTATTTTAAAGTACCTATCTTTTAATAGAGCAAGTTGTGAAAGATCATATTTTAGTACTAAATATAAAGCACTTCTTTATGAAGTACAAGATATATTTTTAAAAATAAAAATAAATTTTGATCATCCAGTTTTACCAAATTCATAGCCAAGTATGAAATAGTAAGGTTGTAAAAAAAAAAAAAACTGTTCTTCACATATTTTGGAATAATTTTAATTTTCATGTGATGGGATTGTTTAGGATTTTTCTTTTTCATACTAAAATACCTTTCCCATATCCTATTTCTAAGTCCTGAATTACTAAGTAATAAAAAGACTTCATTTAGGAAAAGTCATGTAAGGCTTTTTCTTTCATTTCGTAGGCACAATAAAGCACACGTAAACTTTCGTTCTTTCCTTTTCAGTGAGCTGTGTTGTTGTAAATCAATATGTCATTTTTAATCATCAAATTTAGACACACTGATTCTATCCTCTATTTATTCTAATAAATTGAAACTACTTACATTATAATATGTATGCTTGTATATATAACCTAGTTTGCCTTTCAACTTTTCATGTGTTCCTGCTGTATGATGTGTTAATGCTTCTGGTGAAACAAATGCACTTTGAGTGAAATGTCAGTTGCTCTGTGTACACAGACTGTTGGGACAAAATATACGGAGAAGGAAGACTAGCATGTGGTGGTGGCTTAGCTATATTTAACACTTCACAAATAAAAACAAGGAGTAGTAAATTCAGCCTCTAGGCTCCTGCAGCTGCTGTTGCAACCATGACTGGTATCGAAAGGGAAGTTCTGGTCGAAGATTCAGTTGAGCAACTTCTGTTCAGAATCTTTCCTGGCAGTTTAACAGTCCACAAACCTTTTGGTTGAAACCAACTTTGCCTTAAAATATATATGTTTTGTGACTAATATTTTCAGTCTCATTGAAAACGAAACGTTTTTAATTTTTTTCAGTTAACTTTTGTTTTAAAACAGTTGCTATAAAGTTGGTTTTAGCTTTACTAAGAAGGCATGAAGGTCTAAATCAGAGTGACCAAACAATTGCTGAGCTCTCTTGTACTTTATTATTTATTTATTTATTTATTTATTCTAATATCAGACCCAGTCCCTGACTTTAAATATCTGTTAGTGGCTTGGCCACCTATCGAGAACACTTGCAAGGTTACAGCTTGAATACTAAATACACTTTTGTTGAACTTCGAAGATGTGAGCTCGAAAGTTAAGCTAGGTTTCCCTTTATTTCTTAAGCAATTTTGCTGACTCTGATGTTAAACAAAATTCGATTAATTCATATATAACATGGATTGCTTCTCGAGGAAACCATTCCTGTCTTTCTGATGAAACCTAAAAGTTTTTCAGTTTACCAGAAGAAAGGTGTTTCTTGTTTCCTGTGGCATTTAGAGAATTACATTTGTGCAGTATTTTTCTCCCTCCATACTTTTATCATTTAAGTGATGACTATGTTTAGGAAATTCACAGAATTTCTTACGTTCCATTGCATATATAAGCTAATAAAATGAGAAGAATCTACCCATTCCTCACTGGTTACAAAAGTGTGTGTGCTACTAAGTGACACGATTGTTCATTCATAGTAATTATCAGCACTTTATGTGCTTTTATCAACAATCTTACCTTCAATAACTCTTCGTACATAAATTTCTGCCCCAAAATGGGAATTAAATCTTTTTTAAACATAAGGAGTAAGACATTCAAAAATCATTTAAACTACTTTAAAGTCTCTTTCTTTTAAATTTCCAGGTTAAAAATCTCAATTCTACATTTAAAAATGTTTTAAACTTTATCTGAAAGCTTTTTTATTTTTAATTTCAATTAGTCTATAACATTTGGATTTTCACTGCTTTAAGAGTACCTGGTTTTTTGTTTTTTGTTTGTTTCTTTGTTTTGACTGATGCTTTGTAAAAATAAATTATTGCTAAACCTATCATCTAGAATTAGAAGGATTTATAACATTGGCATATGTGCTTAATAACTTTATCTCATTGACTTCTATTTTCTCCTGAAAATTAGTAAGCCTACTCACTTTAACATTTCATTTAACTTTTGAAGCACCATTCAGACTTTTTCCCTAAAGGAAAAGGTATTCTGCTTACGTGTGCATCACATTTTGAAATGATTTGGCGTCTAAGTTTCTATTATCTAGAAAAGACATTTCTGTGGGAAAACCCCTCTTGTCAGTTCACACACCAGCAAGGGTAACGTTTTGATGCCATGAAAGGGAGTTTCCCCATTGGATTTCTAAGCTACAGAACCTTCTTTAGTACCCGCGCGCCTAGGATCGATTCATCTCAAGCTGCCAAACATGCTACTGCTTTTGAGCACAATCTTTAAATGCATCTATGACAGCCCATTTCAGTTTTGTTCAAAGGGAAACGGTCACAACACCCTCTTCGATGAGTTAACCACATCCGTGCAGTCTTTCTCTGCACGACAACCTTGTCACCTTCACAGCAAACAAAAAGTTGTGTTAAAATAATAGGTGTCAAGCTCTTCTCATTTCCCCTCCCCAGGTAACTAAACGGTGGTTAACTAATGAGTATGGGAAGACTATGGTGCCTCTTTGAAAGCGGATGTTACCGTTTATGGAGAATAACTAGATCCTTGTCCTGTTTTGGTCTTAGTAATGAAACTTAGTGTCATATAGCATACATCATATTAGCACAAGAGGAAAATGTGTCTCTTTTATCTTACATATTACTATCAGGCACTGACTTTTATCCCTGTGAAGCTTGAAGCTTGACTTAAGAGCACCTTAGTAAATAACATCTGTCTTTCTAGCCTCTGCTGCAGATTTTCTCAGATTGCTTCTTGCGGCTTTATGATTGGTAGCTTTGGAATTAAATAATCTGGACTCTCTGGACTCTCGTAGGCCATATCATAATATTTTTGTCAATATCATTTCCTCAAAAGCTACTTGGTTCCGGTGTATTCCCCAATATTAGTTACAAGCATGAATGAATACTTCCAAAGATTTCCTGTGAACAACAGGCTTGTTTTTAGTGTTTTAAAAACTGTACTAAATCAGCCCTCCATCCCATAATTCAATCGCAGATACCCCTTTGGATCATTTAAATCTCTCATTGTACATGGAAAGATGATTTATCACTTTTGGACAGCTATAATTTATATTCACATTTCTTTCCAAGCAGGGTGCTAGGAAAGATGGTAGCTACAGATTGCATAGCCTCACACTTTGGATGGCAGACTCTGTCAGGACAGAGTCCTTTCCTCACTGCCTGCCCCTTGGCTACGTCATGTCTGATTCTCCTACTTTCGCACCTTAAAAAATGACAGTTAAATACTTTTAAACCAGTTTTCCATGACCAGTCAATTTATTATGTACAATATTAAGCTTTCAAAGTTTAAAAGTTAAACCACATTATCAGGTGCATTTTCTCTTCTGCCACATTTCCCCTGCTCCTCAGCTAGTTATGACGATTTTCTTAGTCTGTCATATATTTAGACTATGCATATATTTATATTTGCTCAGCACCTTATATCTTAATATTAATCTGTACAATAGATATAGGAAGGGTTAAATTTTTAAAAATTAAAAATAAAGATGATTGCAAAATGCAATGATGAGTGAGTTAGAATTCTGTTTCTCTCATAATGTCACACACAAGAGCATTTACATCCAATTTAAAAAAATCAACACAACAACCACAAACAACTAGACTAGTTTAGAAACATGGACAAGTTCTAACTGATTATCCAGGGCCCACAGACAAACACAAACACACAACCCAAACAACAACAACAACAACAACTACTACTACAACAACAAAGGTAAATGTTTAAAGACAAAGAAGAAGGTGAGAAAGAACATGAAGAATCATTAACTATCTCTCATATACACAAGTGATGCTCTGTCTAACCAGGGCTTCTTCATTGAATCCATCTTACATCTTGGACTTGTAAAGGTAAATGAAAACTTACAGACATATTTAACGGTACATTTGGATAAATGTATTTTGGAAGGATTCACAATAATTTAATATTTCTGTCAATGGTCTAATTCAAAATAATTTCAAGTTAATACTATTCACCTCATTGTACAATATTAAATAAAAGCTGTGACTAGAAAATTGAGAATACTAGACAAGGATCTGGTTGGACAAATGCCATCCCTATGAACAGTATTTCACCTTGTAAAATATTTTTTTAGTATATTTCCACAAATGGAGTGATTACCTCACTTTAACAATAGATGTATATACTATATCTATTTATGAAATGATTCTAAACTCACATAGAATTTTACAAAACTGTGTCTTCTATAGCATTTCCTTGATTTATTTATCAGCTGACAATTTAGGCGCAGTGGTTGCCACTTTCTATAGCACATACTGTGGTGGAAATGAGGACATCGGTTCCTAGGCAGGCCTTAATCTAAAGCTTTGCTTGCTTGCATTCCAAATACAGGAAGAACATTCTCCGTTTCTTAGATGCAGAACGTGACGTATCTGTGGTCAAGAGCAGTTTTAAGCCTGGTGATGTCATACACTATGTGCTGGACAGACGCCGGACACTAAATATTTCTCATGATCTGCATAGCCTCCTGCCTGAAGTTTCACCAATGAAAAACCGCAGGTTTAAGACCTGTGCTGTGGTTGGAAATTCCGGCATTCTTCTAGACAGCGGATGTGGAAAGGAGATTGACAGCCACAACTTTGTAATAAGGTGAGAATCCTCCTGCTGTTTGAGACTGCTACTCCTTCAACATCATGTTGCCTAGAATACTGTGAGAAATGCTTAAATTTCACGTTAACATTAAGAATGATTGAGAACTCTACCATTTATGTGGGATATCCATTACGTGGTGTATCCAAACAGCCCTTTATTTTGGATTAGAAATTTAATTACTGTATCATTGAAAGAAAAGTCGAATACCTTGTCACACTTCACAAAAGTTCTTAAAGATATGGGCAAGAGTAAGTTGATTATATTAGTATTTACAGAGACAATCAATAATTTCTCATACTTTTAATCTTTAATGCTTGGTTTCAGACTGTGGACAAGGGAATGAGATGCATATTTTACACATCAAAGCAGAGCTGGCCTCCAGGTTCTCCCAGTGTCCCTCAGTCCCTATCTGGCATATCCTGCCCCCAGGGCTGGGCTGCCTTTCCTAGAGGCTGTTAGATAATCCAAACGTGGTCTCCTTCTCTCTCTTTCTCTCTCTCTCTCTCTCTCTCTCTCTCTCTCTCTCTCTCTCTCTCTCTCTCTCTCCCTTCCCTTCTCCCCTCTCCTCTAGCCTCCTCCTTTCCTCTTCCCCTTCTCTGCATTTGTGCTTAGTCCCCTTTCCCTCTTTCTCTCTCCCTCCCCTAACCCTAACCTAAGGCAACTTCCCTGGCCTTGGTCCATGGGGCCGGTGAACTCATCTGGCCCATTGCAGATTCCGAATAAACCTGCCTTTAATATAATCTAATGGGCATTAAGCAGGAGAGGGTGGGTTGGTGAGCAGGGGGAGGGGAGAGGGAACAGGGTTTTTTCTTCTTTTTCTTTTTCTTTTTCTTTATTTTTTTTTCCCAGAGGGGAAACCAGGAAAGGAGATATCATATGACATGTAAATAAAGAAAATATCTTATAAAAAAAAGAAAAAGAAATAAAAGCTCTGAGTTCAATTTTTAGTAATAGAAAAATGGGAGGAAAAAAAGAGAAAAGTAAAGATTTATATCCTATTTTCTTAACATTAACATAAATGTATTTAAATGAAATTCAACATCAGTCTGATAATAAAATAGTATATACATAGTTTTTGTAAGCACGTAAGAAACTGCTCTATTCCTAATCAAACCTAACATTTTTATTGTTTACTTTAATGAAAATATTAAGATGATAACATTTAATCCAAGCATATTTCACTTACTGTTGCATGTACACTGGTCTCCATTATCCGTGTAAGCACCTCCAGAAAGCCTCTGGCCTCCAAAGCTGCACCAAATATTAAAAAAATAAAATAAAATAAAACATGGAAAAATAATCTAGTGGGGCTTTAATTGGCTCATCTCACCAGCAGCTGAGAAATAGCCCATCAGTTAGTCTTGTGTAATTTGTTGACTGAAGATTACTATGTGGTGCTGTCACAGACATAAATACATTTTACTACTTATTTTTAATTACTTTGCAACTTCAAAGAAGCTAAGTTTGTGAGTTTGTATCTACTGTCCTGAATCAAATTGGTTTTATTACTCATTAATTGTTCTATTGAAATTATATGTTTTCAAATTTAGTTTTCTCCCATGACTGACCATACTCGTTTGGAATCTGACCTATCATGTGCTTGGTTAGCTTTTTATTAACTTAATGAGTAAGCCACAGATGATATCTAAAGACATTAAGCAATTTTTAACATCCATTTCTAGTACCTGCACAGTTTTTGTTATGTGTTAGATCCTTAGGAAAAATGATGAATGAATGAGTGAGTGAATGAATGAATGAATGAATGAATAGATATACAGTGACCACAGTGAGCTTTAAAACACTGATGTCTTGGTGAGATACCACTGTGAAGAATATGCAAAGATTTCAAACTTTCTCACACTCAGAGGATCACAGGGCATCTGAAATAAGTCAGTACAAGGTTCAGCAGGTGACATGAAGATGGAGATTTCAAAGTATGATTAATCCTGAAGATAGTCACTGCCCTCAGGCCTCACTTGTTGGGGAAGTCTGAGCATAGGCATCTCAGGGTCACTGAGCTGACAGATTTAGCCTATTTTGGATATTGATAAGAAGACTGCTTTCTATGTTACAAATGCCTGTCATCAGTATTGATCACTTTTACATCAATCCATGGATGTCACTTTCTTTCCTGGCTTTGTTACTCATTTATACTGACTTTTATATTACCACTACAGTAAATAAAAACACATCTATTGTTATTTAAGCTCCGAGTTCTTTTTCATGGCAGACATCAGTGGGAAAGATTACAGTTGTCATAAAGTAGCCTTGCCTTTCACTGTCCTTAGTGTTGGAATGTTAGCACATCAGCCATTTCTATAAACAATATCTTCAACTTGAAAGATTCTCTCGAAATTAGGGCTTTCTCCTTAACTGATCTCTCCAGTTGCATACTTACTCCCTTATCTGACAATAGACGACTCCTTCTCCTTAATTGCAGCATCTGCAACACTATCACCACTGAAATCTGTCTCAGTATGTTTGCCTTTGCCTTTGAAACAAATTTAAATATGCAAACATACACATACACAGACATACAGCGTCTGTTTTTGTTAAATATCCATTTTATTCTATTTATTCATTCTTTTGAAGTTTCTTTTGTTGTTGCTGTTTTAGTTTTAGTTGTTGTTGTTTTTGCAAGACACAGTTTCTCTGTGTACCACTGGCTGTCCTGAACTCATTTTGTAAACCAGGTTGGACTCAAACTTAGAACTCTGCCTGCCTTTGCCTCCCAAGTACTGGAATTAAAGGCATGTGCTACCACACTCGGCTTTAATATTTTGTAATTAGAATATAATTACATCATATCCCTCTTCCCTTTCCTCCTTTGAAGCCCTGCAATGTTCTCTCCTGCCACCTCTTTCCATGCATCCCTCCTCGCTCTCAAATCAATGGCCTCTTGTTACTATTGTTACACATATATGCATAACCTTGTGAGTCCACTTTTGTTGCTTATATGTGTATGTTTACATGGCTGAAGACTTTGTATTGGAAAACCAATTAGGGGCTCATCTTTACAAGCTTAATTTGCTGAGCAATCATAAGTTGCTTGTAGTCTTTTTCTAGGGGGGAGACCCAGTGAGATTCTTACTTTGCACGTTACAGTGTTGATTAATACTATCAGAGTTCAGGTCTTACAGAGTTAGCCACATTGTTGGGGTGTCATGGGTGTAGCATCCCTGTGATTTCTAGGAGACAAAATCATGACTGTCTCTTTGCTCCTCTGACCATTATATTCTTTCTATTCCCTGGTCTTTGGGTTTATTAAGCCTTAGATACAAAAGTGGCTGGTCTCTGTTATATCAGAGATCTGTATCTGTGATACAGAAAACTCCAACTGGTGGTTTTCTGCCATAGTCTTCTTTGATGAGGGATAAGAGCTACACTCTCCTGTGCATCTAAGGATATCATTTAGAGTACAGTAAGGAATTCTGCTGCTCTAGCAGGGTGGTGTTAGTAGGTACTAGTAGGACTCATTATTTTCTAGCTTCAGGTGGTTTCTAGTTTCTAGTATAAGGTTTGATTTTCCTACCATTGGTAGACTATCATCCCAATTAGGCAGTTGTTGGTTGCTATCAACATTTGTATATCACTACTGAACCTTTTAGGATATATTTCCAAACTGGTCATTACTGTGGTTCATATGGGTAGGACTATTTATTGCATCCCTCCTTTGGCAGCTTGCATACTATATTCCGGTATATAAAAGCTAGATGCCTAGAGGGAGGCTTTCATGATGTATACAGCCAAATCTTCTGAATCTTGTGTTCTAAATAAGGGGTGTCCATAGCAATATGGTCCTACAAGCTCTGAGAGACAACTAAAGACAAGGAAATAGCCTATGTGTATATATATTGCAATATATAATATATTAAATATATACTTTATATTGAATGCAATATACATATATATGGACACACATACACACACACACACACACACACACACACATACACACATACACACGACCTAAAATTAAAGGAAGCTATATCACTTGACCTGATAATACTCTCTATAAAAGCCATTAACTAACAAAACCCTAAGTTAAGCAAATCTATGCCTTTATTGGTTGTATTCACAAGTAGAATATAAGAGA
Organism: Montemys delectorum; assembly: GCA_019843815.1. NCBI lineage: Eukaryota > Metazoa > Chordata > Mammalia > Rodentia > Muridae > Montemys > Montemys delectorum. The sequence goes on along the minus strand of JADRCD010194033.1, from coordinate 96,195 downwards.
GAACCTCTATATACATAGACTGTCTTTCTAGGGTAAAAAAAATGACAGAACTGGTATCTCTTGTCTTTATTTTAATTTGCTATTTCACAAAAAATATGAAGAACTCTGTGGACTGACTATTCCTTCTCGTGAAAACATTTTCCAACTTACAGTATTATAGATTCTCAGTAGAAATTTGTAAAATGAGAGTGATGAAACATTTTTTATAAAGTTGAATTTACGTAAATTTAGTGCTCTGTAGCCTACAGCTAGTCTGCAGGAAAAAGGCTAATGTGTATGTGAAAATTTGAAGTCTTTTCATAGCTGATTTATTTTTCTAAGTTGCTCTCATCTCTGTTATATTATTCCCTTAAGGTCAGAGAATTCTTAAAGATGATAATAAAACTGGGCCAAATCTATTGGGAAGTACAAGTCAACTATATATTAGGTTAACATTGAACAAAGGTTTTAAAGAGCCTTTCAATATACAAATAATTAACTGCTCTTTGGGTATTTAAGTTGGTCAAGGCCCTTAGCTCTAGACCTTTGGAAGTGTTTCTGTTCTTTGTCAACTTATGCTCGCTTAGTGTTTAGTAGGAATTTAATAATAACAAACCATACAAGATTTTATTTGCATTATTTAGACAATAAGACATGTTTATAAAGGAAATGAAAGAAACACCTTAATAACCTTTTTCTCCCATTTTGCTCATCTTTATTAATTTAAAAAATAGAAGTCAGTGCACTCTGATTCTGAGTATACCAGAAAATATTGTTCAGATTTTTCTGATTTCCCAAGAGAAAAAAAAATTACCTGACTTTTCAAGAAACAATTTTAAAAGTGCTCCTTTTAGAAAGCATCTGCACTGGAAGAAGGGGGCCATTAATTTAATAGCAGCTTAGTTCATTCTTTTGGTCTTTATTGTATTAAGGATTTGTAGGGAAGTCATTTGTTATACTCTACAGAATATTTGAAAGGACATATTTGGAACCTGATGTCAATACTCAGGGAAGGAAAGTAGTAATTTATTAAATGAAACAATAAAGAGGATATTAGCAATTGTTTACCATGAAGTACCAGCTGGTTTTGCCAACAATCATTTATCAGTTAAAATCTATTATTCTTAATTAGAAAAAAAGAAAAGAAAGTAAGAATAATAGATGAGAAAAAAATCATTGTCACTTGTGAATAAAGACTTTTACCAAAGGGTATGCCATGCTGTGTCCTGCACATTATGAATGTCTCCTGTGGCTGAAGAAGCGGGCTCCTCTAGTAGCCGCACTAGTTCTGGTTTGATTCTGTGTGAAATACGTAAGAAAATGAAAATAAGGAATTATGTCAAAAGTTAGATGATCAAATGTAACCACATTTTCCCTTCAAACACAAAAGTAAATTGAATTATCCCCAAAGATACTGATGTGTACTTAGTAAGTGAAAGATGTGGACATGAGAAATTTAAATACATAGCATGGAACCAGGCCAGAGATTGAGATAGTGACAATCTTAATAAAAAAGAAGAGACTTCTCTGCTCTTTTGGAAAGGGTCAGCCTATATATTGGGTTACTTTTTGCATTACTATCTTTCACTTAGTATATTTCTTTCTCTCATTTTTAACAGACTCATATGGTTATTCTTAGATATTTTGATTCTGGTAGTAATCCTAGGAAAACTAAACTCTAATTTGTTTCTTGAACAACAACAAAAAAAACCATTAGATAATGTCTTCTACTCCTCTGAGATCCTGCTCCCTACTTGTTGTCCTTACTACAATATTACCAGTCATGGGCACTCCACAAGTACCTCTAGACCCTTGTTATTGTATCATTGTACAATAGTAACATTCTTTCCCTTAAATGTCCAGAAAATTATTTGTTTAAAATTTATGGAAAATTTATTCTTCAATAAAAGACTTCCCTATCTATCTATATTCAGCTGGCTGAACTTTTAGCCTGTTTCAGACAAATGGCCCACTTGGGGATGCATCATACACCTGCAGAGCTGCACAAATAGTTAGTTGATGCTTTCTTTGAATAGCCCTGCCCATGTTCCAGTTTCTTCACTTGTTTCCAAGTATCCCTGATGGATAATAGGCTTGTTGAGAGAGAGGCGAATTATGTCTAGTTTGCTTGCATAGAGCAGTGAGTTCTTAAGATTGAATTTGCCTAAGTATCATGTTTAACTTGACCTCTGACTTTAAGATAAATTTTTATTTGGCATCAACTATATTTTTGTTGTTTTTATATTTGTATTAAGAAATAAGTCAACATCTTTCTTAGCTGTGCATTATAGTGTATAGCATGGAACACAAAGGGTAATCTTCTTCAAGTAGTTTTCTGCTGGGGGAGTAAAAGGTGAAGAGGAAATGGTATAGGTCTCTTTATTGTGAGCTGATGATGACTATAAATATGAATATCTTCACAAATTTTCTGACAAGCAAGACAAAATGCCCCAGTCATGTAATAAGCATAGAACACATTGGAGCACATACATACACTTTTTGAAAATGGAACTCTCAGTACCGATTTTTACAATTAATTGATCCATTGCTTTAATAGTAATTTCAGATAGATATTGGACAAAAGGGACCTGTGATCAGATCGTTACATGATGTGTGAGGTATAAAAATAAGGATTAAAACATGAGAGTAGGAAAATCAATTAAAAAAATAAAGACAAACTTTGATTTTCTTTTGAGTGCCATTTTTTCATTAGTTCTTTGAGAGTTTCTCATATGTTTTGGTCATATCTAGACCTCCCAATTTCTTCCCACACCCACACAACTTTGTGTGTCTCCTTCTATGCTTTAGGACTAATGTAAGACAAATATTATTGGATGTGTGCCCTTATACTAAAGCATGTTTTAACTCCCAGTGACTACGTTCTTAGAGAAAACTATGTCTGCCTCTTCTTGCATCTAACAAATGTCAGCAGTCGAACAGCTAGGGATGGGATTGTGAGTCCAGCTTCTTTTTCTGAGCTAGAATGTTTCTGGCTTGAGCTTGCACAAGTCATTTGCATGCTCCTGCACCCACAATGAATTCACGTATACTGCTTCTTTCTGTACATAAAGGAAAAAGTGTCACTCAACCACCACCCCCAGATTTCACAGTATTTATACTCCTTCATCCACAGTGATCCATGAGCCTTGGTAGGGTGCTGTGTTACATGTGTTCTCTAATGGACTGAGCCTTCTACAGTCTCTCACTCTCATCTTCTTGGCCAGTTGTGGGTTACTCAAAACCTGTGTTAATCACAAACTACTACACATAGAAGTGTCTGAGATGAGAGCTGAGAGATGTACACATCTACGGATCTATGAGTGCAACAATAATTCATTAAGATTCAGTTTAATACTATGCCATTTAGTAACAAATTATTTGTAAGTTCTCTCCTAAGTCCTGTGACATGTCTAGCCAGACATGTCACCCAATAATCTTCTTTTATTCTTATAGAGTAAATATTCCACCTATTCTTATACTAGAAGTTTCATAATCATGTGTATTTACAATAAAAGGAAGAAGAAAATATTTAATAAACATTCAGAAACCCATAAATCTAACAACACTGTTAAGGGCACTATGATTAATGTTCCTTCATGAGCAAAATTCATGATACCTGGTCCATGATGTAAGCAAATCTTTTGTTTCAGCACAGAAATCTTGATTAGGAGAGAAGAAGTCAGCCTCAGCTCGGTCTGACATCTCTGCTCGAGAAGGTCAGTGAGCCAATAAAGACCCAATGGCAACAGCTAGTCTGTAATTTTGAGCAGGAGGAAAAACTGATCATTTGAATTAGACACTAATATTCCAGTTATGTACTGAATCCACATTCCCACCTCCGTGATGATCAGAGCAAATGGGATTATAAATGGAAGTATTACTTCAGCTTTACTTCTCAGAAACTGATTCCTGAAGGAGTCATGGGAATTCTGCTCACTTTGGGTGTGCTTTATTAAAAGTACAGTGAGCTATGCTTGCAGTCTACAAGATTCTGCATCATGGGCACTTGCCATGACCCATACAAAAGAATTCAATTCTTAGAATGATTTCATCTCTAATATTTTCTCTACCACTAGAGGATAAGCACTTCTGTTGTTCAAAAAGCATTTGTGTCTCAAATATTGTTAAGTATAGTGGTTTAATTTGAGCCCATACAGCTTTTTTATTATCTAATAAAAGAAATATTACAAATATTGGCTTTGCTAAAGTTACCTACAGTGCTAACATCAATAATAAAACTATTTGCAAACAGAAAGAAGATTCCTTTATGTAACATAAAAATTGTAGAATATTGAAACATTTTTCTTTCAATATTTAAGGTACCAATAAATTTAGCATGACTAGAAATTATTTTATAAAATTTTCTTTAAACCATTCTTCACATTACTTACAATTACATTGATTAAAACTAACAATTTTATATTATTCTTGTAGTCATTCAACATAATCTGTTAAACAGGAGAACACTATTTTAGCAAAACACCAAATAATGTGATGTTTCTTTGTCACAAAATAATTCTAGATATGTGGTTTAGTCAAAAGCAGATAGGATTACAGAACTGAGTGTCTACATTCCCTTTACAGGAGATTGAGACTGGGTAAGGGCAGGAGTAATCACCAAAATAAAATCTCTCAAGACGCATGAAAAATTCGAAGTATGTTTTCATGTCTATTTCTATTGTCTGAAAGAACAAAGAAAGGCGTATAAAATGGTCTAGAGAAATAAGGTGTGGTTTTATTATTGAATAGGGCTATATAACCTAAGAATTTTACCAAGTCTATGAGATACTACAGGATAAATTTAGAAGGAGATGGATGACCAGCCTTTCAATGTCTAATCGTGTGCTTTAGGTAGCGATTGATAATATGCAGTATTAGTAGAGTGCCAGAAATGACCTAGGTCAAGCCAACCAGAATGCAGTAAACCTACATGCAGGTACAGAATTAACAAAACTACTGGAAGACATTCACTTTTCCATAGTCCTATACATTCATTGAATCCAAATAGCATGGTTCCTGCTATGCTCAGAGAATAGCAGTGGAACATATTTTTAGCCACTCCATATAAACTCAGATGTAGATTTTAGTATTGTAGAGCCAAATCTAATTCAGATAAATATATTTTGGCACCACACAAATAATTCATAACAACAGAAGATTCTTACTAGGTTAAAATACATACTTAAAATATATAGTTGTTTTAAAGTTTGTATTAGTCAATTTTTAAGATATTATAGGTAGATACGACTCCTATAGTATGATCAAAGTTTAGTCTTGATGATCCTGAATTAAGTGCCTAGTCTTTCCATGTCTATTTTGTGTCTTCATGAGACAAAGACTTTGTTTAGCTAGACTGGCCTTAGACATGTTCTACAGCTGAGGAAATCCTTGATCTCTGGATCCTGCATCTTCCATGACCTAAGTGGTAGAGTTAGAGATGTGTGCTTCATGCTCCTATCAGTTTCAGCCTTCATGAACTTGAGTTTCTATGTCAAATCCTGAGATTAGTGTGGAATTATTTGTCTCTATGGAGAATGCTATAACTTGACTAATCACAGGGATCAGAGAATTACAAAAGTATCTTCCCTCCCTAAACTGGACAGAAACACTGTTTAATACTGTTGCATACTGAGGTATGTAAATAAATACTATATAATTTTGTCAATCTGGAGTTTATAGCAAAACTAATTGGTTATTTTTTTACTATATGTAATGTAGGATTATATACCAACCTTTGCCATATATTTGTAATAAGCTTTCAATTTCTTTTTTCCCTACTTTCTAACCATGTCCTTCCTTCCTACAATCGAGAAGATTAAGTGATTGAAGTTATTTTGGGTTTTTCCATATAAAATTTTTAATGAATAAGAGATCTGAATTTTAAATAATCATACATTTAAATATTTTGTTCAAATAATAATTTAAATAATTATTTGAGTATAATTTGTAAATAAGTCTTTAAAGTGATTTAAAATTTTCTAAAGTTAAATACAACTTTTGTTGGATACTTTACCTCTTCACTTATCTGACAAAAGTGTATTGTATTAAAAAAAATTCTACAAATATCGTATCTGATGTGAATACATAAACAATTGTTAACTGAATGCTGAAACACACTTTCTATAGATTCTGAGCAATGAGTACAGATTTCCACTTGTTAATTTATTCCTTAATACTTCCCTTTTCCAGTCTACCTTTTTCTTAGCTTTAATCTAACTCATTTTCTTTTAATTTACTCATTTTCCTTGCAGTAACCCCTTCCCTTACCACGTGCTCTGATATTCTTCTTGACTGTAGCTATCTAATGACATAGGAAAGAAGACTTTGCTTTTAAAACAAAAAACAGCTTGAAGATGGAATAAAATGCTTGATCTTAAACTGTAGTTCAGGAGTCCAGAACCAAATAGAGGCTTGTTACAAGTATAAAACCTCAGAACTTAAGTTAGGCTATTCAGTTAGAATATTTGTATTATTATGTATTCCTGTGGTTCTTGAGATTGGCTGTAGAAAAGCTGGAACACCTCATCATATCTGAGTTCTCTGGCCTGTGTATTTAGGCTTTGGTAACAAGACTGGTAAACTGAATTAAAAAGTAAATCTGACCAAATTTAGCTTGAACTAAATCTCTTTACCCACAATATATACAATATGGAGTTTCAAAATTAGTCAGAGAAATTTTCTGTATTATATATTAATAGCTGTATTGTTTATCAAAAAATCATGAATTCTAAAGTGAAGTAAAAGGATGAATACAAAGTAATATATTTATATATAATTTTTAAAAAGTTGATCAATCATTTTATATGTTAACACTGGTAAAATGGAAGTTTACTGTGGATTGCTGTGTGGTATGAAATGGTTAGTTTTTGAAATTATGTCAATTCTAAGAGAAAATGATTTTCAATAAGAAATAATAATGAAAATGGAAATAGAAAATACTAAAACTATTTAAAACATGTTTAATAATTTTTAAAAATAAAGATTACATATATATATATATTGTAGTGATTCTAAAAAATACTATTAACAGATATCTCAAGAAAATGCATTCAGATATATAGATAGATAAATCTTTGCCAAAATCAAGTCAATAATATCTTCTAGGAACCTTAAAATTATTCACATTTGACACTTTAATTTTATAATTCCTGTTTTGTTTAAGCACAAATGCATTGTTAGAGTGTACAAGAAGGAATTATGAAATCACTGGATATTAGTCATTCCACATGTAGAGAAAAAATATGAGGAAGATGAACCAAGAATAATAAAATAATAAGTGTCTTCAAGGGTCATAAGATATCATGTGATTTGGGGGTTACTTTTCTTTTGGGTTCATAATGAAGATTACATGAAAGAGGAAATGCCAATTATGGAAGTAGATGCTGAAGAAAAATTATGTGGTATTAATTATTTTCATGACATTCTGTAATATCCTAAGAAAGATCCTTATAGTTCTTTGGAGTTTTGGTTTAATTAATTTTATTATATTTTTAATTGCTATAAATGAAAAGGAATAGATTCAGAATGCTAGACATAGGCATCTACAAATAGAAAGAAAACACTATAGAAGTGGTTTTTAAAAGAGCCATTCAATAAGGGTGACTAGAGGAAGCAAGTTTGCATTTTAGGTCAGAGTAGAGAAGGACAAAGAAAATTGAGCTGGACAGCATGATTCATTGTGGCACAAAATTTCTTCTCGGACACAAAGTGCTACCAAATTCCCAGTTTGCTAGTTCTTCTGTATGTTTAAAAATATGGTTTCAGTTTTTATTTAAAACTAAAAGATTCACCTATTATACCTCTATACATGGATAGTATATTTAAAAATCTTGATCCAAAGCCAAACAAAAAAATTCAGTACATAATAGCTTTGGATTTTTAAATAATTTCCTATCCATCAGTCACCATATGAAGACTTATGCTGAAGTAGATTTATTTAAGGAACACAAATGTCTACTTTCAAAGAGATCAGAGTCTGGGGCATCTGGGGCAAGGGCATAAGCTCATGAAATAATCATTTGCATGTTGCTGTAGAACACAGCACTGATAAAGTAGAGGAGGGGGAGCTATGCAGTTGGGAAAGTTCATTTGAGAGGGTTATGTCTGAGTTGAATTGTGAAGAGCAGCTGGTATATAATGAAGGGACAACAGGCAGAATGATACAGTCTTTGTCAATATCCATGGACAAAGAAAGTGGTTTTAGTTTGTGTGAATGCAAGAGTACGTTGATTAATGAGACCTCGTAAACTGACTAGGGTGGTGGGACTTGTAATACAGAGCAAAAGGACCAAAGAAGATTGACCTTACTTTTACACATGTTCTGGGAAAACATTCATCAAAACAATTGTAGGAGAAAATGTGAGGCTCATGAAGATGTTTGAACCAATAACTCAATGAACTCAAAGGAAATATAATTGATTCAGGCTGAGAACGAATCATCATACAATAATTATTAGTATTATGACTGCAATTTGATTTGGTTTTTCTCAAATTTAAGGATATTTGCATAAATTCAATGAGATGTGTCTGAGCATAGACTCCTATGTTTTGCATACTACCTTTTAGATATTGCCTAAAGGTATTTCCAGTAAATTAGCAGAGCACAGCATTTGACTATGATGCATACTTGTAATATCATGAAGATATCAAATGGCTTGCAGAATTTAGAGAATTTAGATTTTATATTTGAGGGGTGTTCAAAAGGTAATGCTGAAAACAGTTTGATGAGTATCAAGATAAGAGATGAAAGAACAGAGGGACAGATGTGGAGAAGAAGAAATAAGAAAACCATAATCAGCAAGATGAGTATGAAGGAAAAGTTAGATGTTTTATGACATACATTAAACATAAGGTTGATCATGGGGAATTTCAATTTGTACTACTTGAACCTTAAGGTACTTCACACACAGCACCTTGTATACTTCTTCACACATCCAAAAGTTTAGGGCTTCCTTGTAGGTAGTCAGTATGTGGAACAAAGAACAACACAGCCTTCTTTCTAACCAAATCCTAACATTTTTGACACAGACTAAAAATACTTAGAACTTTGAATTATAAAGATAAGTCAGGAATGTTCTACATCGAGAAACATAAATTGTATGCTTACTGTGAAATTAAGGACATTTCTAAATTATATTCTAACTTTTGGTGACACCATAGTGAACAGAAGGAAGAATCCCACTTTTAAGTTTGATACTTTCAAAGGGCAGCAGTAATTCCTCAACATGTGGACTGAGACTCTAAAACTTTATTTTTAATCAATGAAACCCAAAGTTAAAACCACGAAGTTGAAATGTGTATAGTTGAATAGGTTTTTCTGTTGTGGTATATGATCTAACCATGAGGCTGTCTTTCTGTTAAGTTCTTACTGTGAACAAAAGATACATTTAAATATCTTTTTTTGTTTTTGTTTTTTTGTTTGTTTTTGTTTTGTTTTGTTTTGTTTTCGAGACAGGGTTTCTCTGTGTAGTCTTGGCTGTCCTGGAACTCTGTAGACAAGGCTGGCCTCGAACTCAGAAATCCACTGCCTCTGCCTCCCAAGTGCTGGGATTAAAGACATGCACCACCACCGCCCGGCACATTTAAATATCTTGAAAATGAATAACCAGGAAACCCATGAGCTTTAAGTTAAATGCCTTTACATCTTAATCAAAATTATACAATTTAAATCAAGTACTTATGTATTACCACTCTGACTTAACATGAATTCAAACTAAACCATAGATATTTGCAAACAATATAAAGAAAAAAATTATGTCTAATAATTCTGTCTGTATTTGGGAGCATAATGACAGTTTCTAGGACTAATATAAAACATAAAGTGATTGTTCAGCATAGTTATTCAATAAATAGATTGTATCCTTTGGATTACTTCTGATTAATACATAGTACATTTGCGTTGTGATTATTCTACATATGACTCATACACACAGAAGATGCCAATCTCCCATTGTGCTATACTGGACAACCAATAACAGGAAATAGCAGTTGAAAGGATCATCATTTGAGAACAAAGAACTCTGGATTCCACTGCTGGCACAGCAGTTAAATGTAGTGTAACTCTGAACAAATGAGACAGTGCACATTGGGATTCATTTTCTTGACTCACCTAATGAGGAAGTTGAACTCTATGGACTCCTGAACTTGTTTCTGACTCTTAAACCCTGTGATTTTTCTATGATTCATGGATGTCTTCGCAACAAGGACTGTGGGCTTACTTTGTTTAGAAATTTTTCCTTCTTGTTACCACAGTTCATAGCCAATTTTTTTCCCAACAGTGAAGTTGTGAAAGTAACACATATTGCTATGGTCCCTAATCTGGTTCTTGTTTTTGTTGGTTCAGAAATGTTGCCTTCCTTCTGATAAATCCCTGACAGCTGCCTAAGATGTAAAACTAGGATATAATCACATCTGTTTAGATGAAGAAAATCCCAACATTCAATGATTCATAGAGATGTGGTGTAAGTGTGATGTGATCAGGTTCTAAGGAGTTCATAGATTATATGAAAGGTGTAAAGAAAAACCAATAACTATAAGAATTACCCAAAGAAAGAGAAGTAGTTGTACAACATCATCACTCAGAGTGGCTTTAGGGAAAAGACCCTGGCACTTTTCTTGGGGGTATAACCTAGTTCCTGTAACTGCTACTTTACTGGTAATGATTAAAATTCCTGGAATTATAAAAGGCAGTTGTGAAATACCAATTGACTCATCTATTACAAGAAATGTAAAAATTTGAATTAATAGCCAGCATGATGTCAAATAATTACTTTGACGTAATTATTTGAAAAGGACTTACAAGGATCATATTTTTGAGACAATTTCTTATTATTAGTTAGAATGTTTTCAATTTTTATGGTCTCATGTCTCTGTGTGTGTGTGTGTGTGTGTGTGTGTGTGTGTGTGTGTATGTGTGTGTGTGTGTATGTGTGTGTGTGTATGCATTTAAAATAAATAGATAACCTCTGTGCAGTGAATATGAATCCATTTTTTAAATGTGAAAATACTAGCTTTAATTGAAAAAGTTCATTTAAAACTATGAACACTGTACATAGGACCATTGCACCTAATAAAGAGTAGGAAGGATTGGATTTACACATGAGTTTCTACACAAAGAGATTGAACACTGTTTTTCTGCTAAGACTTATTTTCAATTTAAATATGTCTATGTCAGAGTAGGGGGGGGGTATACACATGTTTAAAGGGGTGCCCACAGACATCAGAGGCATTGAGTCCTCCTGAGATTGGAATTACAAGTGCTTGTGAGCCACTTAGCGTGGATGCTGGTAACTGAACTTGGGCATCTGCCAAGAGTAGCAAGGTTCTTAACTGCTGAGCCATCTATTCAGTCCAAAGAACTGCTTTTTAATTAAATATTGGATTTTTGAGATTTCATGAACCATAGTTTTATGTATTCATTCTTGGATTATAGCACTGTTGTGGATACTGTATTGATTGTTTTTATTTGTTTTTGTAAGGTAGAATATATTATTTAAGTACAGAAAACCATTTCCAATTTTAAGTTGGGAGATAAGTTTTAGGTTCAATGTTTTTGATTCGTTGCATAGTTTAAACCTTGGTTTCTAAGATTTGCAAATCAATGGGACGTGTTTTTGCATTAATAAAACATGATTACTAATTCTTCATCAAATATGTGATTTTAAGATCTCATTAATTCACACATGTACCATCTCATACAAGGTAGCAACTGATTCCTTTATGTTTAGTGATTTACATAAATGATCAGACAAACATTGAAGTCATGAGTCAAAAACATGGATATCTCATAAAACCTGAAGTTAAATTACAAAGCTGTGTATTATTTGGAGTTTCAATTTCATAGGGAGAGTCATATGTGTAAAGAGGAATGAAAAATAACAATACCATGACAGCAGTAATTGAAATAGAACAGAACATTATTCAAAACAAGACAGAAGAATCCATTATAAAACGGAGACTTCTGTATGTGATGGAAATTCTGGTACAAAATGGAAAAGAGACAGCACTTGAACAAATTTCTCACATTTCCTCATCTACTTGCTTTCAGTCTATAATTAATATTAATTTTACAAATCAACAATGTCCCTTGCTAGCTGTGCTTTGTACACGCCATGTTAATGGAATATTATGCAGGAATATACATTTTTTAAAACATTTTTAGTTTTGATAGCTATTCATTAACATCACAGAAATGTTATAATTTTAACTTTGGAAATACATCCTTTGATTTCTTTCAATTTCCTTAGATTCCTCAGATACAATTTTTATATGTATTTGGAATGCTTAATTTGGTCCCCATCATATTAAATGTTTCTCACTTCTTTAATTATATACCAAGAAGATTTTCAAGTCTTGGGCAATTGTTTTTAATGTAATAGACTTTTACCATATCTCAATATCATATGTTGATATGTGAAGTTTGGCACAGCAGAAATCTGTATTGAGTTAATGAGGATTTGGAGTTTTGCCTTTAAAAAGCACACATGTTTTTTAAAAATGTGTATTGTAACTTTTATTGTCCTTAGCAATGAACCAAGGTTAGTGGGCAGACAGCTAACTTAAATCTTGAGAGATAGTCAAAGAGATTTGAACCTTTGCAGAGTTGGGAATTCTTGTATTTGGATAGAGTTTGTAAGGGTGACATATGTTGGTTGGTTGGTTGGTTAGTTTTCAAGGTAGGGATGTCAAGAGGTGGAGTTCCATCACTGTGATAAATACTGACCAAAAACAACTTGAAAAAGACTCAGTTTATATCAGCTTGCAAGCTACAGTCTACCAGTGATGCAAGTCAAGGCAGGAACTCTAGGCAGAGCCTATGAAACCCAGAACCTGGTGGCAGGAACTGGAGCAGAGCCCAAGCAGGAACACTGTTAAGTGGTTTGATCTCCACTGTTTGATCAGCCTGCTTTCTTGGATACCTCAGGACCACCCACTAATATACGGCATGACCCACAGTGGACTTGGTACTCCCACGTCAATCACTAAACAAAAAAATGTCCTATAGACTTGCCCACAGTCTAATCTGACAGTGTCATTTTCCCAATTGATATTCTCTCTCCCATATAACTCCAGCTTTTGTCAAGTTGACAAAAACACTTACCAGGACTGATGATTATGAGACCCTTGCCCTAGTTTTCCTCTGTCTCTCCTGCCTACCACAGTTTTATAGACTCCTCCAGTTTCATACAAACTCTGGAAATGTTGGAGTATCTAGAAGGTATAATTTTAGCTAAATGAGACTTCATCTATGCAACTGTGGAAGTCATCAAATTTTCTGGACTGAAAAATCTCAATATGGCTCTTTTGAGGTACCCCACGCTCCTTTAACCTTTCATTTATATTCCCATAAGAAATCCCACTAAGGTCCCTGGTTCACCATGATAGACATGGAGTTTTTTATTTAGCCTATCACTGGTGGCAGTTCTAGAATAAATAGAAATTTGTCCATAGCTCCTCTGGAAATGTTACTCATATGTGATGTCTGTGGAGAGTCCAATGGCTGATGACTTCACAGGGATGGGAATACAAGTGTGGAAGAGATCAGATGATGAGGCAGAAAGTCAAAACAACTAAGGGACCAGGCTTGATGTTTTTCTAAAAGTTCAGTTTCCCTGGAATTAACTAGATTATTAAAAAAAAAGGAGCAAAAAGCACTGATTTTAACTGTTACCGTTTAATAAAAAGAAAACTCTGAAAATTTGAATTATTTTAAAAACTGTAACTTATTTTCTATTCACCATTACACCTAGACAGTGCTTGGTAGTACATAGATGTCAACTCTTCCGAAGAATAAGTGAGTTAGAGGGGATTTTTCATCTTGGTTTGTTTTTGCTTTGTTCTGAGGGAAAGACTTCACCAGTTCTTAACACTGTCTAATATCCTGGACTGGATTCGAATGATCCAGTACACACTTATAGAATCAACTTGTCACCTATAGTAGGTACCTGGTGTACCAGGTAATAGATTTTGTTTTAACTTAAACAATTCCGGATGCAAGTTTCTTTTTAAACTATCATGGTCTACATTAATACCACTTCTGAGACCGTTAAAAACTACCTTTAAGACTAAAGTGGACTCATCACTTCTTTGTGCACAGTACAGAAATGCACACTGAAAACAAAATGAAGCCTGAGTCACAGGCTGGAGAGACAGCTTTGTGCTGAACAGCACTTGCATCTCTTCTAGAAGACATGAATTCAAATCACAGCACACCCCTTGGGGAGCTGACAGTCATTTGTAGCTGCAATTCCCATAATTCTGAGCTCCCTGGCCTCTGTGGTCCTCTGCATTCATCTGCATATATCTACTTGCAGACATATACTCCTACATGGGATTTAAAGGAATAAAATTATGATAAAAACTTGAAGAGGTTGTGCATAAAATGAGAAGAACTGCTGCAGGCTTGCACACTGAAGTTCTAGGGTGCCAAAAATGTGATAGCATTGCTTTATTGGTCATTCTCAACATAAGGTAAAGGATATGTCTTTTTCTTAAATGGTGAGTCTAGGAAAAGTTACCCATTTTGTAAGAGGTATGTTAACATCTGGGTAAGAATAGGCATTTCAACATCTGGCTTGGGACATAAATAGTGCTTCTAAAAATTGGAGAGAAGTGCTTGTGGGCTGCTAATGAATATATCCATGATCAAAATACATTGGATGACGGTCATTATTTTGTTTTGTCTTCCTAATTCATTAAATATAGTTTTTCTAACACAACTTGCTATATTGGTCATTTTCATATATAAGTAAATGTTGAAATAAATGAGAGTAGGTCAAGAAATGAGCACAATCAACTTTTCAGAAATTATAAGTGATAAAACAGGTGTTAATGTTTATTTTTTAAAAATCACAGGGCATTTTATTTTCATGTTAATGGGTAATATATGCATTGATATGCACAGAGGAATATAAACTGTATCACACATGGATCAAGTTAATGCCATTAGAATATCATATATGAAAATTCGTATACAGAGAAAAGCTCAGGAAATATGAGGTCTGTGTTGAAATCCATCATTAGAGTCTTGGCTGCAGCCCCTGACAATTTGAGTTAGGAGAACAGAATGATCAAATGTGCATTTCACTAGCAGGATGCCACTGCTAAGGCTGAATTCCTAAGACAGAGGGTTGTACAGAGCCAGGACTTTGAATATAATTTTAAAATGATGAATTATAAATAATGTATTGTACATCGTTATGCACTCCCACCATCTCTCCCACTACTGCAATTACTGTATTAGGACACACATACAGTAATTAAAATGATTATATCAAATTTTCAAAAAGTATGGGAAGGGAGCACTGTCATTTTCTATTCTAATCTACTATATTCTTCAATTCTGCAAACGTGCTCATTCCTGACCCCAAATTAATTCATGATCCACCAATGGATCTAGCTTAGTTAATGAAATTAATTAGAAAGTAACTGCAATAAAAGTTCAAAGAAATGTGAGGATACCTCACCCTAGAAAATATCAATAGGACTAAATAAGACAATATATTAAGGGAAATTTTTTTCTGCAGGGAATTTTCAGATATTTGTAAGGGATGAAATAGAAGAAAAGCAATGGGGTGGAGGGATCCAGGCCTTTCAGTCCTGTTTACCTAAAACTGTTTAAAATGCCTTAGCTGCTGGAATAAACACAATGTAATGCTTGTGAAGTTCTTGTGACATTAGGACTGTCCTTGCTTCCACACTCATGACCTGATATTTTCCTTGAGGCTTAGATAGTATGAGAATATCTGAATATTTCTGAGAATTACACTGTCTTTCCGGGGCCCACTGTTAAATAAATCATATATAACATGTAAGAACACATTTTCAAGTTTCTATTATACTTTCAACACACACACACACACACACACACACACACACACAAACACGCATGCACATGCATACAGAGGAAAATGTATGTTTTTAAAAATGACAGATTAAAGAATTTTTCAGTTTCAAAGTTTTCTTAAATAAACCACTTCAGTGTCAAAGCAGTATAGTTTTGACAGGTTTTATATTATATTCACTAAAAGCCAGAAATCTCAGAAATCCACCTCCTACAAGCTTTCTTATGACGTCATGGGACACAGTATATTAGCACTGAATTGCAAAGGAAAAGTTACAGGTTTTCTAGTATGGGTAATTAGAGTAGCAACAGAAATATTCCACAAATGTTCTTTTTCTCTATTTAGTACAGAGAATATTTTTAATGTCACAAATTTCATGCTGAAACAGACCTTGCTTCTATGAAAGAATAGTAACTTCTCACCAGCTGTGATCAATGGAAGAGTTCAGGCCTCAGACAGTCATGGCCAGAGCATACAGTTACACTTCCTGAGAATCTATTGCCCACTTCCCAGCCCCCAGTATGAAATACATCACTCGTGACCCTAAAATTTCCACTGTTATAATTTTGTTCTTATCATATAAAAAGGGTCAAGGTTGAACACCTAGCCATGAATACTCTACATTATTTTTAAAGTAAATATATACAAGTATAAAGTGACTATATAGAATAGTACGTGATGATGATGTGTAATAGAGTCCTGAATGAAATAGCCAGGCATTCATACCATTCTAAACATTTCAGAGTGGGGAAGCAGGGTGACCTTTAGTTGTCTAGCTTACATACCTGCAGGAGCCCCGGAGTTTGAGAATCTACCTAAAGTTCATGTGCAGCATTCTATTCTAAACTGATTATGACTTTTTCTTAATTATAATTTATTTATTTATTTGTTTAAACAATCTTGTTACCATTGTCTCATATACAAGCAAGAAAGAAGATATCTCCCCTGGGTTATCCTTGTTAATTTACTTAGTCTAGGTTTTGAGACTTACATCTGAAGTTCCACTCTTGTCAGTAAATTCTCAAACTTAACCAAGTAGTTTGGAGTTTATAAAGAACTTCGAGATCAAATCTGGAACATAAGAATATAAATCTCTCCCCTTTTGAAGGCTTGTGAATGAGAATGTTCACAAGTAGCAAATGTGGACAAATGAGTGAATTCAATTACAAAAATCTCTAAAGTTATAGCAAAAGTCTAAGCCAGTTGAACCTGAGATGGAACAGCGGTGAGTGAAGGGGAAGGGAACCAACGAGCTTTAGCAGAGTCTACCTGAGGCAGAGAGAGTAAGAAGAGAGGAGAGTTTAAGAAGTGTATTGGATGTTCCCATAGTCTGGGGCAACAGAGGGAAGAGTTACAGTCTTGGGGAACAGTAAAGTGGCCACGAAGAAGAAAGAACACTCAACAGACAGTTTTTTCTGTGTACTTGCTCAGCTGCAGGGTTTCAGGTACCGCACAAGAGGAATTCAGAAGCTGATTGGATCTCGTACTAGAGAGTTCCTTACAGATGGAACTTATTTTTATTCACGGTGCTAATTGAAGGCCTAGGATGAATCATTCAGCTCACTTAAGAGGCAAGGTGCATACTGACAACGAGGTTACCAGATACTGAATCTCTAGAAAAAGGCAGCGACTGTTAACGGAAGCTAAATAGTGACTCAATCAACGTTTGTTGTTCTCTGGAGCTGTGTGAAGTCTGACTCACCAGTCTTGATATCTGCGATAAATGCACCTACATAGAAAGGACATGTTGTCAACTGCAGAACAAAAACAAAGTGGTTAGTTTAATTCTTTAGATGGCTCTGTGACCAAAAGTATTGTAAAGAGATGTTCCTGTTTGTGGCCTTAAACAATAAGAGGAAGCCTTGAAGAGACGGAGAATTTCAAATGTCTAGGAATGCTCTGACAATAGAGAACGCTTGAGGATAACATTCGGGACTGAGCAGATCTGTGGAGGTGATGACATTTTTACCATCCTTCCATGAGAGCACTTTCCTTCTAAGTTACTAAAGAGATGGTTTCTTGCCGTTTTCTACAAACAGGAAAAGTGAGAGTAGAAGCAGAAAATAAAAAACAAAAGCAAGAACAAAACTGCAAACCAGTTCTCAGAGAACATAGACATCAGAGGAAAAGGAAGAGAACTTTAAGAAGGAACACTTTTGATATTCCTTGCTTTCTAGGAATGCCACTCTAACAGTTTGGTATTTGATTATTACAGATTTTCTTGCAGCTGTTGTGCTTGTGACTGTTGATGAGTGAGAAAAGAAGATTCCCTGAGTTCAGACCATGAGCCTCTCAGGCAATGAGGATGATGTAGTGAGCCAGACAATTAGCAGCTACACTATGAGTTCTACCGTCTGTTAGCATTTCAGAATTTCCTTATATTGCTGAGACACACAGAGAGAATGGCAGTCATCAGTTGTCTCCAATACTGCTTAGTACACAATCTTTCATTGCTAAACAACCTGTTGTTAGATTTAATTTGAGGAACATAATTTTTGCCAATCATTGTCCATATTGTATCTCCATTCCCCTTTTTTCTATATACTTCTGTGTTTCAATCTCCTTCAATCCCTGCATTTTCAATTTTTCTTCAAAAACAATTGCTGATTGAATTAGCCATACTACTCAAAAATTAAGCAGGCCCCAAAGAGAAATCTGATGAAAATGAAGTTTGACTTTGACTCAAACTGTGGATGTGCAGTGGAACATTTTATAGTAACTGCCTGATCTCCCAGATCTTACCTCTTAAAAATGCTAGTGTAAACAGTCTGGTTTTGCCCTGATCTGAAATAGTTTGTCTTATTTAAGTGCCTTACTTGAAGTCCTAAAAGAGGTATACATTTAATATTATAAACATATTTCTACATATATACTTTACAGAAAATGTAGATGCATTACAATATCAATTAATTATTCTTTCATCATTTACATTTTATGCACTTTTAAAATAATATCAATGCTTTTAATAGAGTAACACTCTACAAGAAAGGAATAGAAACACAAATATGTATTATATATGTTTTTAAATTAAACTCTATAAGATTTCCTTATCCTTCTCACCAAAGAAAGCCAACTTGCATTGAGAAATCTCTTGCTTTGAGGGAAAGGTATTTCAGAGAGTAAGGAAAACAGACACGTATTGGAGTCAGTACTGTGATGGAAATCACTTCTATTCACACCATCAAGTGCACAGGAAGTTGGTACCAAGTTCTCTCTCTTGCTTTGGTACTCCCCTTGCCTAGACCACAGTGGTAAGATAATAAGCTTAAAACATACCTGTCCTATAGACAAGCCATGAAATTTTGACAGGTTTTTTTTTTTTTTTTTTTTTTTTTTTTTTTTTTTTTTTTTTTTTTGGTTTTTCAAGACAGGGTTTCTCCGTGTAGTCCTGGCTGTCCTGGCACTCAGTCTGTAGACCAGGTTGGCCTCGAACTCAGAAATCTGCCTGCCTCTGTCTCCCAAGTGCTGGGATTAAAGGTGTGCACCACCACTGCCCAGTGACAGATTTTCTTTAAATACTTTTTATAACAGTGAAAATATATAACAACAATGTCTTTATTTGGTTATTATTTAAGAATCACAACACGTTATGCACAAAGCCAATAGAATGGTGTCTGGTGCATGATAAGGGCTCCCTACAGGTTCTTATAATCACAATTAAATGCTGTCATCATTCATGAGTTAGTAAGTTTGAAAATGACAGCTTTAGTTTCCTAATTATGTAAATTCCAATTTGTAGTTTTATTTTTAAGTATAATTCAGCATGTGGATGAGCTTTTAAACTTGCATCATTGCTTAATGAATGGCTTTGTTTAATTATGATATGTGTATACATAATATATAGGGGCAGGTACATATAACTTCATGGACCTTTTTTCTAAACTGTACTTCTACAAAGAGGGGAAACTTAAAAAAAAGGAACAATTACAATCTTGGAGATTTACAATAACTCACCTGCATTTGCACAGGTTTGAATAGGCTATAGTAGCACTTTACATTATTTCAGTGAAGTGCATCCATCAGTTGCTTTGCATACTCCCACACAGGATAGTCCCCTCCAGTTTGTCAAATAAAATTTTTCTACAGTATTCTTGCGATTGTTGCATGTTTGGATTTCCATTTTTGTTTGATGTAATAAAATGACAGTCTAACATATTTCTTAGTGTACAAAACTTTGATCGTTTGATCAGGAAATCAAAAGTTTGATTCCTGAGACATTGGAGGCCAATCTTCTCAATACCCTCTTCAGTAATGTAAAAGCATACCGGAATTTGTGAAAATTTTGTCTAAATTCATTGTTACCTTCCTTTCCATGAGATGTCATCTTTCAATTCATTTATATCCAATTTTTTGCCAATTGTAATATGAATAGCTACCTTCACAGTGCTAGATATCTCTATGTGTTTGTATGTTTGTCACCAACCATACTTTAAAAATATACACATATTCAAAGTGATTTTCCAGGG
The DNA here is from genome assembly GCA_019843815.1 of Montemys delectorum. NCBI lineage: Eukaryota > Metazoa > Chordata > Mammalia > Rodentia > Muridae > Montemys > Montemys delectorum. Next base: position 75,908 of record JADRCD010194033.1, on the reverse strand, counting down.
TTTATTTTTAATTACACCTTGTTTAGGTATAACAATACATGCCTGCAAGTGAATATGTAATGCATATAAAAAAGTCTGATCAGGTGGTTATTTGAAACTTATTAATGCATGAAAAGAATTTTCTTCACAATTTTTGAGGCATCTGATTTAACTGGTTTCAAGTCTATTCAGACCCTCCTACCATCAATCCAAGAAGTACGAAGGGACTGACAGAGAATATATTCCAATTATACAACCAATGTGGAGAGGATAAATGTAATGTCTAAAGTCAGACAGGTAGAAGAGCTGCTCTGACCCTTTACTTGACCCTTTACAGTTTGACACTTCAAACTGTATAGAAGGTTTCAGACAGGCTCACATGCTTCCCTTGAAGGAAAGAATAGAGAACATCCACTGGTTTGACAAATGGTAGCACTAGTTTGGTCTGAGAGATTAGTGTTAACTCAAAGAAAGTTAGTGAGCTTTAGCCACAGCAGATAAAGGCAATGCTTATGTACAGCTTATTTGGATGTGAATCGCAGGTATGGAAAGATACCATCTACTACCCACTCAATGCTGTTTCTTAAAATCAAGTGGACTTTGTATAAGGATTTAACTAATACCCACCAATTACACAGAACACTATCCTTTACCTAAATGTCTTCTGTGATTAATTCTGTACATAATATAAACTTGAGAATAAAACCATTGGAGTGAATAAACAGGTGGCAAAATAAATGACCCATACTTTGCTGAGAGTATTGGTGATATCCAACCAGTATATATCTATAAATATCTGTAGATATTGGTAATATCTAGCTATATTTGGGGTCTATCGTATCTATGATCATCAAAACAACTAGGGAGACATTTTGAACACAGTACTGAGTTTGAATACTGAGCTCTCAATGAATGGATAAATGACAGGTATCCTATTTATTTAGATTGTAGAAAGAGAATATAACACTTGGGAAGCAGAGGCAGGCAGATTTCTGAGTTCGAGGCCAGTCTGGTCTACAAAGTGAGTTCCAGGACAACCAGGGCTACACAGAGAAACCCTGTCTTGGAAAAACCAGAGAGAGAGAGAGAGAGAGAGAGAGAGAGAGAGAGAGAGAGAGAGAGAGAGAGAGAGAGAATATAAGGAAAATGTTGATGTTGGTAAATCCAAAATGCATTTTCTTATTAAGGAATCCCACGATCTTTAGAACTTAAACAAGTAGTAAGCATTGTTTTCTTCGTGGATTATGTGGTAAATAGTTTGTACAACCTTGAAAAAATGGAAACATTTTTACTTAACATGAGGTATATTGCAAAACAATCATAGAAGTATGGGATCACAGACAAAAAGTCAAATTCTTAAAGTTGGAATCATCCTCACTCCTGCAAATGCTGTATCAATAATGTAGGACCAGCTGGGCAGTGGTGGCGCACGCCTTTAATCCCAGCACTTGGGAGGCAGAGGCAGGAGG
>JADRCD010194033.1:19850-74360 GCA_019843815.1 Montemys delectorum | reverse complement strand
TCCAGGACAGCCAGGGCTACACAGAGAAACCCTGTCTCGAAAAATCAAAATAATAATAGTAATAATGATAACAATAATAACAATGTAGGGCCATCCCCTACAGAGAACTTATAGATTAAGATCTCTTGTGTATCTGTCTCTTATAATTTTTATTTGTGCCTTAGTTAAGTTTTCTTTGAACGTGTCACATTTTGCTAATTATTTAACTAGATATCTGGTTTATTTTCATAGTCATTTGTCATCTACATGTAGACAAGGTATTGTTCTTCATTTCCAGTGGAATAAAGGCATGGCACTCACTCCCAGAAGAGTGACAAATTGCCCTTTTCTACACAACACAAGCTACATTTTATGATGTATCTTTCTGTTTGATTTTCAGTACATTTATTGTCATTCTTCTTCAAGTCTCATGGGGCTATGCTCAAGTTGTTAAAATACTACATGTGAATTTACTATTTATTCTTCAATCTCTAGTTGTTCTTTCATGGTTTTATTTTTGACATTATGATGTAATGACGCCCTTTTTCCTCTCCTTTCCTCCATCCAAACCCTCCTACACACCCCTCCCTGCTTCCTTTCTACCATCACCACTTTGGTTTATTAACTTTCATCACAAGCATATATGTAAGTATGTACATATTCCTAGATATAACATGCTAAATCTGTATCGTGCTACTCAGATGTCTGCTTTCAGAGCTGGCCATTTGAAATTGGAATCAGATTTGTGTGCTCTCTTTCTAGAGATGACTGTATCTGTCTGCATTCTTAGAGTTCCTTATGTATGGATGGGTCTGCTTCTATCCACTTTAACATTTCTATTGGTATTATCCTTGTTCAGTTCATGTTTATGTAGTCATGCTGGTGAGAACTCATGAATTTATCTGTTGACACTTCTGGGAGACATAATGTTCTTTAAGTAAGCATCATCCTCAATTAACTATATTTAGTTGGATTTAAATATATGTGGATTTTTTTCCTCTAAGCTCAATCCTCTCCTCAAACAAACAAACAAAAACATAATATAGGATCCCTTTTGCTTCTAAAGTAGAAAGTGTTTTCGGTTAGTACTAGCTTTAATTGTTGAATTTCTTTTTAACACTTAACTGATTTTTAAGTTTCTGTTCAAATTTAACATTTTTACTTATTAGTCCTTTGAGAATTTTGAACAGGGAGTTTTGATCTTTCTGACTCTGTCACCACTCTTTTTTTTTTTTTTTTTTTTTTTTAGCATTTTGCATATTTTTTATTTTATAAGTTACTTTGTATTTTACACTCCATATTCTATTCCCTGCCCCAACAACCCACCCTCTGACTGCTCCACATCCCACACCTCCTCCCTACCACCCTGTCTCCACGTGGATGGCCCTACCCCCACCCCACCTGACTTCTAAACTCCCCGGGGCCTCCAGTCTCTTGAGGTTTAGGTGCATCATCTCTGAATGAACACAGACCTGGAAGTCCTCTACTGTATGTGTGTTGGGGGCCTCATATCAACTGGTGTATGCTGTCTGTTTGGTGGCCAGTGTTTGACAGATCTCGGAGGTCCAGGTTAATTGAGACTGCTGGTCCTCCTACAGGATCGCCCGTCTCCTCAGTTTCTTTCAGCCTTCCCTAATTCAACAACAGTTGTCAGCTGCTTCTGTCCATTGGTTGGGTGCAAATACCTGCATCTGACTCTTTCAGCTGCGTATTGGGTCTTTCGGAAGACAGTCGTGATAGATCCTTTTTTGTGAGCGCTCCATAGCCTCAGTAAAAGTGTCAGGCCTTGGTACCTCCCCTTGAGCTGGATCCCATTTGGGCCTGGAATTTCAAATATACTCCCCCTTTAATGCCCACACAATCTTGTGCCCTTCTCCCCATCTATCAAGTCCAAATTGAGCTACTCATGTACTCTTGAGTATGTGGTCTTCCACTGTATGGTGGTAGACTTACCAAGAGCAATACGCTTAAAGAACTGATACTCTTCTCCAACAGCTATCAGTTGACAATAGCTGCTGGGGTAGGAGTTTGCGCCAATCCTCTCTCTCCATTCTGGGATTTTTATCTGGCTTGAGCTTGAATGGGGCTTGCTCATGCTCTTCCAGTGACTGAGTTCAGAATGCACCTGCCCTACTGTGTCAGGCGGAGAATATTTGCTTTTATTCATCTATCATCTCTAGGTCTTAGGGCCTTTTCTCTTCTTCTTTTGCCATGATCCTGAATACCGGAAGGAGGGGACGTAATACGGATGCTGCTTTTAGGATGGAGCATACCACAGTTCCTTATTCTGTGCCTCTTGTCCAGTTGTGGATCTCTGTAGTAATGACCATTTGCTTCAAGAAGCTGCTTCTGCCATGAGAGTTGAAAGATGCATTAATCTATGGGTAGAGGGGTTAGATTATACAAGTTAGTTAAACATTATGCCCACTTATCACACACATGCCCAGACAATCATGTATGTAAACCATTTTTAGCTTATGTTAAAATAGTGGATGTTGGGGAATGTCAGATGGGATGAGAAAATTTTAACCTGTAAGGGAATATAAGCATAGAATAAATCATTAGTTTTGTCCTAAAAAACTAAAAAACTAAAGCTAACAGTATAGACTTTTTACTCTCTTTAGCATAATTCATCCTGATTATTTTTATTATTAATATCATGAAGAAAAGATGCTATTTACAATGAGGAAGCAGGTGCTCTGACTTTTGTGGGTATTCCCCATTTCTTTATATATACTATTTTTACCAGTGACATAAATATGTTGTCATCTCTGATGACAAGATCATGCCAGCTTTATTTACTCTTAATGTGTCTATTTTTAGATGTTACATGAGGTAGTATCTGTAACAATAATCCTTTTCCCTATAGAATCCAAGTACATATTATAACCAGGTTCATTAAGATTATAACTTATTTTTTATATTGGTGTGATACCAAGATTAGAACATCAGACACGACAACTCTTCTGTGGACATTTGATATCTCAGCTTTGGGGAGAGAGGGGTAGAAGGATATGGAGTGGCTACCCTATACAATAGGTATATTAAAAACCAAAAGTGTATATATTAGTCCTTAAGAATATTGTGAGCCAGTAATTCCAAACAAATAATAATCAAATTCTCAGTACCCCATAAATATCATGACAAGGTAGGTTTTCATAGTTATTCACGTTAGGATATGTCAGTGAAGTATATTTTCTGTTCCTTTGAATGCCATTCACACTCCTGTTTACTCAAGTTCTAATAACTTTTCAGAACTATCCTATTCTTACTGTCTTCGTTATAAGGGAAGTGATTTCGATATCTCCTCAATTAGTGTCATGGAGTAAGAAAAACTAAAATCTCCGTTATATGATATAGTGTGCAAAATGATATATACATTAAAATATAAACTTAAATCTCTAATATGCAAATAATAACGTCTAATGTTTTCCTTTTCCCTCTTAACAGTTATGCTGGAAAATAAAGATTTTACTTAATATTATGATGAGGTGGGAAAGATTTATTATCATAGGCAAAGTTGTTAGAGATCTATGAAATAAATATATATTAAGAGATATATGGAAAGATGTACAAGATGACATTTTTACAATAATACACACACTTTCTTCTTTAATTAAAGTATAAGTTGTTTGAAAATTTCACTAATGCAAGCAATACACAGGAAAAGAAATATAAAGAATCTTCCAAAACTAATGAGCTATAATACCCTATATTCACTCATTTCAGAGATTGATAAGAAGGGGGACACTGTCTTTTATGTATGAGTAGGTTTGTTTTCATGAATTCATAGACAGAATGCATTTAAAAGACCTTTTTCTTTTATAGATAGTTAAATCTTATTTGAAGAAAATTTCATTTGCAAACTAATTATACATACATTCAAGGAAGCTAAAATAAGGGTATTTAAAGATATCTCAAGCCAAGTATCCATGACTAATATGAAAGAGTTAATACAGCATCGCAAATCAGTTGGACATATATTCAAGAAGCTTTCCAAAGTTATCTTTCAGTACACAGATGAGATCACATTGCATGATTAAAATTAGGTGTATGATGTTTTTATAGCATCATGATCCTATGGTAAAAATCAGAAACACAGATTCCTTAACTTTTCTCCATATGTCCACAGGGATGCCGATGGGCCTGGGATGCAGGACTCTACAGCATCCAAAGGACTAGTTAGGATATTTTTCTTACACATCTTAAAGTCTCTGAAAGGCAGGCTAAAGACGCCAATTCCATTTTCTCATTTTGTTCAATGTATAGGCCTACTGAAGGCAACTGTGAATATGTTTGTGGACAGCATTGCAAAAATAATCTCCTTTATCTCAGAGTATTAAAAAGTCAAACTTACTCAGCAACATCCAGGGATGTTGAAAAGACTCAAGCCTGGCAAACAAGACAGATCCGACCAGCAAGTACATCGCATTTTCTTTATTTATACAGCAGATGGTTAAGATTTCCTGCCGCATAGCAACAAAGTCTCTGTGCATTCACCATTATAAATTCGTTTATTATCAACTGCTAATGTATGGATTTGTGAAGACAAACAAAAATTAACAGATTGGATAATTGGAGCCCTACTGGGAGTTAACATCTTTATTGAAAGTAATATTTCTAATGTTTTGTTTACTTATTGTACATGTCAATTTACCCGGCAGATTAATTGGGGGAGATTTAGTTTTGTTTTATTTTTCTACTGCCTATTGATGAAAACCCATTGACTCTTCGTTCTCCTCATACACACCATTTGATGGGTGAATTTTTCATATTTATATTCCATTTTTCCATTAATTTTTCCTCAGGTGCAATCTAGCTCCCGTGGTGGAGTTCGCTGCGGATGTGGGGACTAAATCAGATTTTATTACCATGAATCCATCAGTGGTGCAAAGAGCATTCGGAGGCTTTCGGAATGAGAGTGACAGAGAAAAATTCGTGCACAGACTCTCCATGCTGAATGACAGCGTCCTTTGGATTCCTGCCTTCATGGTCAAAGGAGGAGAGAAGCATGTGGAGTGGGTTAATGCATTAATCCTTAAGAACAAACTGCAAGTGCGAACTGCCTATCCATCACTTAGACTTATTCATGCGGTCAGAGGGTAAGTGGCTGGAAAGGACCAGTCTGTCCTTGACACAATGGAACGTGTAACTAAAGAGTTTCTCTAAGGAAAGGAACGCCAGTAAATCTTGTGAAATAAACAATGTTTTCATTACGATGCTTCCTATATTTTCAAATATGTATTTTATGCACTTAGTCTTTCTGCTCCCCCACGTTGGAAAAACAAATTGGAGAATTTGACATTTATGCCTGCTTATGAACAGATTACTGATTTTGGGTTTTTCCAGCAACAAAAGGTAATAAGAATGCACAGTACAATTGATGATTTAGAATGACAGGCTGCAACAAATATTCTAAGTGTCTGGTAGGAAATGTGATGGACACACAAGCACTAGCCTTGTTTGAAGAGCACGTAAGATCCATCTATAGCTAAGAGTCCACTAGTAGGAGAGGTACGACTCCAGGTACCATTTCCCTTTTAATAAAAGATTTTGTAATTAAAGCTATGTAAGGAATAACCTATTTTCTTAAGTACGAGAAATGACAGAAAGGCCAAGGGCACTTATGTACACAGTGTGTTAAATAAGTAGGTCAAAGGTAGACATGTCTGCAGGCTTAGAAGTGTGCTCTACGCATCACATACTGTAAATACAAAAATCATTGCAGGGCTTGATAGCGAATGCATGGGCATAAGACATTCCAGAGACCTTGAAACAGAGCATATTGGTTAGGGATGTGTGACTTCCTCCTCGAGTTCACAAGGCTTCAAAGGTGGGCTTGCTATCTGACCAGATTTGAAAACATAATAACAGTTGTAACGATTAATAAAACAAGAGATGGGAAAAAGCTGAGGAAAAGACAGACTGGAGTGACAAATAGTTTGGAATTTGGAGGAAGGGGAAGGGGAGCAGCAGGAGAGGGAGGTAGAGGCTGAGAGACACAGTGATAAGAGAGGAGGGAGGCAGAAGGAGGACGGGGCAAAGAGAGTTCTGGGGAGATGAAATGAGTATACACAGAGTCCATTATGAGCACTGAAAGGCAGGCTGCTAAAGCAAGTTGCGATAGGGCTGGGAGGGAGGCACTTCTGCTCTGTACCAAGTACAAAACATTTCTGAATTTGAGATGGCACACCCTTCAATTGAACAAATAACTTAATGAATTTGCTCATAGAAAAACAAAGAGGGTGGACATGGTGGAATGGAAAAACAACAAACACAACAAACCCTAAATGTAGGATAACAAATAAATATAGCGATAGAATTTCTAAAAAAGAAGAAAAATATCTAAGCCCAGAGTTAAAATAGCCTTCTTTGTATAAAAAAAACATGTTCAAATGGTTTTTGTTTTGTTTATTTTGTTTGTCGTTTCTGTTTCTCTAATTTTTCCCTGCAAAGGTTCACCATTCCCTGTTTAAGCCTCAAGAGTTTCATACACTATACTCTTCTGTTCATAATTAAATTTGTCAGGATTGAATCAAGTTATTCAACAGTCACTACTGAATTTACCTAGAAGTGAACGTATACACACTTAGATTATAACTAAGGTAACATTTATTTCTAAATGTGTAAATATTATTTGCTTTAAAATGTTGACCCAAAAGAATGACATATGTTCAACAAGGAGTAGAATAAGGATATATTGTGTTATAAACTCATATTATCATATTATTCTGAAAAAGAGATTTCCTTCTAAGTTTAGATACATATTCTCTAAATATGGGCTAAAAAGCATATACTCAACATCCTTCTTAGAGAAAGCATAAAGGCAATTTAATATAACCACTAAATTGAAATATAATCACTAAAATCTAATATTTATTAACCCAATAGCAAAAGCAGATTGTGAAAGTGTAGTCACAGTTGAAGTTACTAGCCAGTTAGAAACACATGTACTTAAAAGTACTAATGAAAGTATTTATGGATACTTTCATGTGTGACTTTGTTTTCTTTGTGTGCTTTGAACCACCTGCAACCTCCAGTGCTGGCTTGTAACTCCTGGGTCACCCAAGTGATGTTTCTGCCTCACCTTTCTAGGAATTAAGAAAACCAGCACATCTATTTAACCTTGTACAAACGTTCAAATGTAAAAAAATAAAATAAAATGCCAGTTATTTTTACTTCAATTATAAGTATTTTATGTTTCATCTTAAATACTTTAGTCCCATAATGACTTTGAAAAGTAACTGAATAATTAGTAAGTGCTGTAACACAAAGCGCTTTAAGATAAAACTTGTAAATATAAAGTGTGATGTGTTAAATTGTGATTACCATGTCTTATCCAGTTGGCTGGTGTGCTTCTTGACTTGGCTAGAAGGTGCATCACTCAGTGCTTATTCATCTAATCAGGTATCCTCATGTAAGGTAAAGAGATTGACTCCTGGAAGGTGGCATGCATGTAAACTAGTTCTGGGGTGTCCAATCGCCTTTCAAGGAGCACGGAAACTTATACACACAGTATGTCAAAAGCAAATTCATTTATGGAATTATAAAACTAATATTACCGGTAGTGAATCATTTCAACATAGTTTTATGAAGCTAAATCCCAGGAAAAACAATAGTAAAACATGAACACTGACAAGCCAAGAATGAAAATCACTGATAAATATAATAAGTCACACCTGAAATTAACAAGATCAAACTCCAAAGCACCTGTTAAGTCTTACTTATTTTCCGAGCAGTAAGTCCTACTGGTTTAGTAATCTGAAAACCCTTTGGTTAAAAGCTTTAACAAGATAGTTTCAGATCCTCTGTTGCTTACTGGGGTTAAACTATTGGTGAAAGGTTAAGGGATTAGAGCACACGTTTTCAGAACACAACCATGACTCTGATGTGTGAAGGCTTTTCTGAGTACTGTCGTTCAGCATAAAAATGTGGGCGTGATAATAGACCTCAAGATTCCTGAAGCTAAGGAGAACTTGGAAATCGCCACACAGTCAGGTTTCAGTCAGTGTTTAAACTTTATCCTATGAAGAGTGAAACTGCTAACCTTACACACTGACTTAATGCCTGCTCTGTTTCTCGCACAGAAAAAAAAAGTCTCAACTGCAAACACACAAGGATAGGCTTAGAGTTTGTGGTAAGGTACGATGATTTTGAATGTCATATGAAGTGAAATCAGAGGAAAATAGAGCAGACTCTTGCAAAAACAATGAGAGGATAATCTAAGAAAGGAACAATTCTGTATTAAAAACTATGTTAGAGTACAAGGCGGGAATAAGGAAAATCAACTATATGATTTCTCACATTCCACTGAGAGCAGAATCTTTCCTTTAAAGTCTTAATCATCCTTAATAACTCACAGAGGTGCTTTGTAAATGAAAGCTTATAGACACATGCGGGGGAGAGTAAGATAAAACTGACTTAATGTCTCTTAGAGTAATTGTGCATTTTTTTCAAATAAGGTTTCTCTAGAGAGAATATTTTAGAATTTTTTTTATTTATTTATTTTTTTTTTTTTTAGGAATTTTATTTTTAGGGGATATGTAACTCAGCCCTGCTGTTTTGGGATGAAACTGTTTATGACTTTAAGACTCAGATTTATAACCATTAAACTATGAGCATCCACATTAATAATAATTAGATTGCTTTGATCTCTAAATTTTACTGATTGTAAACTTTAAATCTGTATACACAGGATATGTAAAAATGTTATGTTATGCTCACTTTTGTGCTAAGTCTTTTTGAATATTCTCAGGAACTCCTTGTCTATAGCCTCTTAAAAAGGCTAATTGAATTTCTGTTGTTTATAATTATGAAACCATATGCAGCTTCCATAAATATTTTCTTTTGGATTGCTCTCAGAATCCTTGCCTTGCAAGGATGGTCTGTCCACTTCAAACTTATTACCAGGTTAAACTACTCAGCTAAATGTTTTATCCCATGGTTAATGAGACATATTTATTCACACATACATGTATACAAACTTGTGCAGTGTACACACATAGAGGTTAATATATGTATATATATATATGATAGACAGACAGAAAGATGCTAGGCAGATAGATATGTTGTTCCTGAGTTTAGTCTTCCTGTGGATATCTATAAAAGTAAGTTTTAAAAGCTCATATCTCTATGTATAAACATAAATCCATAGAAAAATCAATTCATGAAGCATATCTAACATAAATATTAAAAAGCAGTAAACATGTTTTTAAAATTAAATATTCATTCTTTCCATAAATAATATATACAGGTAGATAGATTGATTGATCTTGTATGTGAATATGGCTTTAATAACACAACATAGTGTAAGTAATATGCTAATACATTTTATATGTTAATTCTATTTTACATAATATAGTAGTACTAGGAATGCTGAAGTAGTAGAATTTTCAGTTTGGCAAAAGATTGTGCTATACAACAAGGCTGTACAGTATGCAAAGTGAGATTCTACCTAAACAAACACACATATGAAACATAGTGTGAGTGTTCAGTAAATTCCCTTACTCATGATACATCACCAACTCAAATGCAAACTTTAATTTCTCTCAGTTTTCAGAAATTCATTTTGTCCATGTTAGATATATAACAAAAATCCATCCCATACTTCATAATTATGTTGTTTTTATTGTATTTGTTTACTTGAACTTATTTCTGGTAATTTCATCTTGTGTTGAAAACATATTCCTTTACATTAGTTACTTCAATTGACTAAATTTTTTATTATTTTCCTTATGCAGCATAGAACATTGTACTTTCACTCTTCTACACTTGTGTCAATAACGTTGGTATTTCTTGTTTTGCATATTTCTTCATATAAAATAACGTTGAGGGGGACAGTTATTTTAACATTTTCAGGAATTTTACTGGGCACTTGATGTATTCCTTTGTCATCTACTCTTAAAAGTGCCCATTTTATAAATGTGACTGGAACATAGTTCTTAGATAAATAGGAGAGAAAATTAAGTTAGAAGAAAGAAAACATAGACCACTTCTGCCCCTATATTCCTATAGGAGTTATCCTTATGCTGTAGAATTAAAGGAGAAAAAAACCATACAGTACTTACTGTGCTAGAGACCATGAGAGTTATGAGTCTTAACAATAATAACAAAAACATTTCCACATGCCTTACATAATCAAATTTATTTTCTAATTTTACCAATGACACCTATTTCACATTTCTGTTATTGAGTTTGTCTTTCAGATGTGGCAATCTGCCCACATAAACTTGTGCAAAGATAGATGAAATACTGTGTGAATATAAGGCACTTCTCTTTGGAAAAAGTGGCATCACTTCAGAAGTTTGAATCAGGCCAGATCCCAGCAGAGTGTCCAATCGAGCACAGGCAGAAATATCTCCTAGGTAAACATGAGGAGTTCATTGTAGTCATTCAAAACAGATTGATTTGGAGTACTGAATAAATTCAAAGTCACATAAAGGAAAAATACTTGGAAAATGAAAATACTTCACTCCAAGTAATTTTTGAAAATGGCTTCTTTGTTTTAATTTTAGCTTGTCCTAAAAAATTCACATATGGCTTCCGTTTTGACCTATGTGGAGCATAGCTATAATATTTCTTCATTAACCTTATGCCAATGCTTAATATTTTTTTGATTAGCAAGGCAATGATAGTAGGTAGTTTAAATTAAAGACAGTTTTTATGGATAAATATCTCCATTTCTCTGGGAATATTCCATGTGAATACATGAGTAAAAGCCTTTCCTAATGAATTAACCTAGTTATACTTTAGGCACAATATTATTTCTTTGCAGGTGCCATAATTTATACTATACTAGGATATATGGCAGTATAGATGTCTTGTATTTGAGAAGACACTCATATTGGGTGGAGTGAATGTGAGCAAAATGTGAATGACATAGTTTAAAACTCTTACTCATTTCCCACTGAGACAATAAGACGTCATATTTTATTTGGAAAAAGAAAAGTCTACTTATAAAATTTATTTAGAGAGAGAGAAAGCTTCAGTGCACATCTTTGTTGTAAGCATATTCTGAGCTACTTCCTGTATATTCATTGTCCCTCGCTCTATGCCAAGTTTGAGTTTTCTAGGTTAATCTCAGTTTAATAGTTCCAGTTGAACACATGTTTTGTCTGTTTCCTTTCCCAAGATTGGCTTGAGTTCTGTTTCTCTATGTTCTTCTCACAAGCCGTATTTTTTATATTTTAAGTCATTAAAATGGTTTTCTACTTTTCATAAGAGCAGAGTTCAGTTGACTCATATCTTTAAATACTAATAGGAAACCTTAAATTGTCTGTACATGTTTCATTGGATGTGGGGCATCCAGGTAGAGACAAGGATGTTGTCTTGAAAAAGGCCAAACTTCTACACAACCAGCACTTTGAAATTTGGGTGGGAGTTGTCTATAGACCAATTAAGGATACAACAAAACTAATAAAAGTGAGGGGATGATTTACTTTTTAATCTGCATAGAATTAGCAATTATTTTCTCCTTGGAGAAGGAGAGGAAACCTTTCCCTCAAAGGCCTAAATTCAAATAATGAGAACCCAATATCATATTCTCTGTCAATAATTCAATTAATAAATTTGATATGGATCAGTTTGGTCCAAGTTTACACTCAGGTGTAAAATTGATGTTTACTAAATTTTATCTTCTTGTGAGTAATACAGTGATAAAATTTAGGACCAAATTATGATTACAAAGCTAGTGGATGTATTGAGGATTGAGCTTTGTAATATCTCCTAGGAATAACAGAAACTTTACCCATGAAGTCTCACAAATATGATGCGTAAACATGACCTGGGCAATGATGACAACATTAAGCGCTAACCTGGAAAGGCAAAAGTATTACGTCCTCAATCACAGACAAACAACTACAAGTGTCTAAGGAAGATCAAGAGAGGAGAAACAGTGCTCCTCTGCAGCTAGCACAACCAGCTAGCCAATACCGAAAGGTCAGCCCTGAAAACATACATACGAGAATTCAAATCAAACTTCACCAAATAGCTTGTACTTACATATTGAAGAATGCCCATAGGCATGCATGTGTGTGCACACACACTCACACACACACCAAAAATCAAAAGGAGGCCTTGATTTATACTTTTCTCAAATTTCATGGCTGCAATTTAGTAATCAGAGAAGAGGTTATACTATATATTTTGAAAGAACTACAGGAAACAGATGAATTTGTTTCATAAATTATATTCATTACATGATTTTGTTTTTATACTATCTACTGATTTTCACTCATTTTTTATTTTCTGATGTAAAAAAAATTTGTTTTCATAAATATATTGCAATGATGGTTTCTCATCCATAACTTCTTTCAAGATCCTTCCCACCTCCCTCCTCATCTTATTTCAGGCCCTTTCTTTCTCTGTCTTTAGAAAGAAAACCAAGCCATCTCTCTACTTGTAAAAGTCACTCTTCTAATAATGGTAAACTTTACAAACAACCCCAGATATGCCCTTGTTTCTCTGAACTCTCAGGAAGGAGGAACAATAATGTGTAGATGGAACATTGAATTAATCTGCACAGCTAGTTGCCTTTATATATAAGAAAGTGAGTGTTTAGCTTACTTGGATCATTCATATGCATATTAAATTATCAATTATGGGCTTCAAGCAAAACAGCAAAATGTATCTAATGATCTTACGCAGTGAGTGTGAGGATGTACTGCCTAAATATATTAAAAAGGGTTATGAGTCAAGCATCTGACAAGTTTTTTTAAAGTAGCAGTTTAGCCGGAGTTTCAGTGAGAGAGTACTTGGAAGGCTTTCAGTTTCGATTGTGGCATTACTACCTAAACTTCATACATATGAGCTGAAATATAAATTACTTATAAAACATCCATAGTAGAGGGTAATTAAGTTGTTGAGGTAAAAGGAAGATAATCGCAAAGGCCTTTGGATGTATTTGTGTGGTTTGGGTGTAAGACATTGCAAGTGTATGGAGGTCCCAGCCCTTCAGATTCCTATTCCTGGTAACAATTCTGACAATGTCCAACTGCAGACAATGGTTTCAAAGACATCGAGGTGGCATTCAGTTCCAGAAGCACAGAGGTGATAAATCACTCTCCTGTTCTAAGAAAATAAGCAAACACTTGGTGCATTTTGCTTTCACAAGTCTCAACCACAGCAGTAGCACTGATTAATTATATTCCTTTGTTAAGAATTTTATTTTTGATAAGCGTATCAGTCAAATGCTAGTGGTCTAAACTGTCAATCCCAAAGTCCAAACTCTGCCTTACTCCTTTCCCCCAAGTAGTCACAGAATGACCATGTGGGTAAGTCAAATGGGAGAAGATGTAAGATCTGGCAGGACTGTCCCTCCCTTGCTGGTCAGTTCTTACCAAGCGTAAGAACACTTTTATTTCAGACAGTGCAGATATTCATTGTCACTATCAGATTGCTCCCATAGTCAAAGCATATTATGATGCTGAAGCACACCCCTGTAGAGAAATACTGTTCAATCCTTTGTCGTCACTGAAGAGAGGGCAACATCCGCACCGGGATCCGCTCACTCTTTCTTCTGCAGAACACAAAGGTGGGAAGTGGTATGTCACAGAACAATTAAGAATTTGTCAGAACATGCCACACACATAGTCTCATTATTCAGATATGTGGACAATGGTTTCTTTGACTTTATGACAATTTTTTCTTTTGTTTGTTTCTGAGATTGTTTTTCCATCCTGTTTGTCTCTTCACTTTGCTTCCTTCAAACCCAGCCAGGTGTCCTTCTCTGCATTCTCTAAGACTCACTGTCTCTTTCTCTCATTAACGTAATACTGGATCTGTACATACGTATAGTCATAGGGAAACATATTGAGTCCACATAAGCTTACGAAGGTTTACAGAAAAAATCATTTTTAATGGATAGTAAGTAGAGTGCTCTACCCATGAGAGGGCCACCTATTCTGCTTCCAACTTTACTCAGTTGCCTATAGTTCTTTGTGTAGAGTTCAGGCCTCCTGGGATTTTTCCCATTCAGTTTACCGTGTTCATTGATAACTTCTTGTTTCATTCACATTTAGGCAGTAAATATCAATAACACTCGACAGAACTATTTAAATATTAATATCAAGAATTGAGTTTAGACTCAAATTGTCTTATTAGAGATTCAAAATATACTTGCACAGACTGTAAACATGCATAGTTACAATTATTAAATGGTTACAGATTATGGTTCAGCATTTGGAACAGGAAAACCAATGCTCTGCTATTAATATTTTCAAAGTTTAGTAGAAAATAATGTATTTTTCTTTTCTCAAATTTATTTTATTTAAAATGAGATGATTTATTACATGTAATTTCTGATTTAACTCTTGATTGCATTGAAGATCTTGCTACTTTCAATAGAGTTCCATCAGATCACTGAAATCTCATTGTCACATGTAAAATATTTGCATAACAAACACTGATTTTGCATCTGAAATATGTTTCTTAGCTGAGCTTGAAGCCATTATACAGAATTCTTTAATGTTTGAGGAAAATATATTAGTCATTAAATTCTATGTGTGAAGAGTAAACATTCTTTATAAATTTAGGAAGTTTACTGGTGTACCCATTGCCACCTAGCCCATCATGTAAGAAAGCCCCCCACTAGCAAAGATCATCACTGCTAACATTTTTTAATTACTGAGATAACTAATATTTTTCTTCCTTTTTTTCTGAAAAAACATGCCTGTATCAAAAAATGTTGCTGATACTTACTTTACATTAAATATTTGAGATAGAATATGTTCTAGAAATTTTTTCATCATGTACAAAAGAATAAAAAAAATGATTTTTTTTTCTTTAAGAAGATTTACTGCAGTGGTAAAAATACTTGATTCCCAAACACTCATGTATTATGAAAGGGTCCTTTCCTGCTACATAGTGTGGCCATTTCTTCACTAGGAAGATGTAAATGGCTTCTTTGGCCAGGAGCTGTGCCTGTCCTGAAGCTTCGAGGAGGATAACACATTTATATGCTTTCACAAGGGATAGAATTCTCAGATTGACAGAGCAGCTGCTTATGCAAGGAGCAGGAAGGTGATTTGGGACTGCTAGCTTAAGGGACTTGGCAAGGACTTGAGTTACATCCTTTGGGATATGTGAGCTCTCACTGGTCAGAGGGTCACAGAGGAGTTTCCAAAGAGAAGTAAAGGTCAGATAGCAGTACAGACCAACATTCGCAGTAATTCCAATTCTGATGCTGTGTCACAACAGTGTACTGAATACTAGCCCTTCTCAGTTTAGTACAAAGTATACAGAATACTAAAATTCTCCATTTACTAAAATGTACAAGATTGAAGGTATTTAATGCTACATGCTCAAATTTATGCTTCAAAGAGCAATAAGAAAAAAAAAGTAAAAAGACCAAATAAACAAACAAACAAAAAACAAAAAACAACTACTAAAATGAGGAACATCTTTTGAAATATTTCTAGCTCAAAAAGTATGACCAAAATAGATTTATGAATCCCTCTTCTCTCTCAACTGTGATATATGGTAGGTTTGGCATTTCCCCTTTCTGGTTTTCTCATTTAACTTTGTGTACACAGGAAATGTGTCCTTGGAGTACTCACTATGACAGAGCCTGATAATGAGGAGGCAGGCTGTCCTTGCCAGGGGAGGGGTGCTTACAGACTAGAACATGCAAAAGCTATTGTAAAGAGGAAAATTAGACAAACTATTTTCCCGTATTGTATTCTCTGGGATCTGTGCAATGAGATCATCGATGAGGATTAGGGTTTTACATCCTGAAGAAATACAGGGATCACAGTGTTCTGAGAGTTCCCAATAGAGCTGAATAGAAGAAAAAAAAAACATTTATTTAGACAAAAATTTGTTACAAGCTGATGCCACCCAGAGCTGGGAGTGTGTGATGATGTTCAGTATCCTCCCCAGCAGGTTGGATTAGGATGCCTTTTACTTCCCCCAGGCATGAGGGACATGACTAAGCAACAGAGGTTGCTTGGGGGAGTTTTGCTACCACTTAAATGATCTCGACCTTTTGAGAAGGGACTTCCAAAGCTGGCTGTTGATGATATCAGGGAACATTTACATAGCTTGTTATTTGTTATAATCAGACCTTGGAAACCAGTTCTGCAGTCTTCCAAATTCCCCCATCATTTACCTTATGAAAACTCAAGAATTGATCACATATGTGAGTGTGGGTGGGAATATGGTCATACAATCATACCATGTACCTCAGACTTATGTTATAAGAACCCTGAAGTCATCACTGTTCTACACAAAACAAGTATAAAATGTCTTGAAATATTAAATCGGATGGGAAAAAAATGTATAAGTACTTGAAACATCTGAGAACATTCAAGGACAATATTTTATTTTAGTCATTACATGGGCTGTTATTATTATTGCTAAAAGCAAATATAAAATATGAATGATAGAAAAGTTCAGCATAAGGGTGGGTAGTTTTAAAATATAGATATGTTGAAAATATTAATATATTGTTGCTTTGTAAATATATCAATACCTTATGCACAGTTGATGAATATGTAGAGAACTTCTTAATGTTATGAGATAATCTAATTAGATCTTTTATGCTATAACAGGTATTTTGAAGCCTAACTCACCAGCAATAACCTCATTCAGTGGGATACTCCGAATTACTGATTTGAGGATTAGCTCTATACCTACCGATCCCTTTATAGAACAATACAACTTCATATTAGTTTTTGTCCATTTTATTATTCCTCTAAGTTTTCCATATATGTTATTGAATCAAATACCTTTGTATCATGCCAAAGTAATATTTAAAAGTGAATCCATCTCTATTTTAGGAGTTTTACCAGATCTTGATCAGTTTCTGGCTTGTGTTTGTTTCTTGGACAAAGATAAAGAGAAGTTTTCTTTTTTGAGGGTAGGGAGGTTCAAGAGAGGATTTCTCTGTGTAGCCCCGGCTTTCCTGCAGCTTGTCTGTATACTATACTGTCAGAGATCTGCCTGCCTCTGTCCCCCAACTGCTGGGGTTAAAGGTGTAGGCCACCACCTCCTGGCCTAAGTAGTTATTTCTTTTCTTTTCTGTTCAGTTCTGTTTTTTTTTTTTTTTTTTTTTTTTTCAGACAAGAAGTAAGTAAAAGAGCTGTCTTCCTCACTAAGGATTTATAACCCAAACTACAAGCCCAAGTGTTCAAATAATTCAAAAATAGAATTTGAATGGTTATCTTTTTCCAACTAAAAAAGAAATAGCACAATTTTGATCACTGTGTTCTGAAGCATTTCATTAAATCCAAGTTCATTTATCTGCTTAAACATTCAGCTGACGTCTGCAGAGCAAAATCAAGCTCTCTTTTGGAGAAATGATGAATAGTGTACTGTGCTATAAACAGAACTCAACCCACCCTCGTTTGAAATTGTTTTCTATAAATGATATTAAAAAACAAAATAAGAGGCTTACAGTGTATATTTGGTCAGAGAGCATGTAAATTTTATATAATAAAGTAGCCATTCTTAAAATTTGTAAGTCAGTCAAAATTTATCAGAATAAGTAAACATTTCTGTTTATGGAATATACCTTAGTATGATTTCAGTGATTTTCTTAGATTGATTTTGTGCCTAGGAAGTCTATTAACTTTGACATAGTATAAAAAACTCACAATTTTTTTTTTTGATTTGCTGAAATGGCACAGTGGCAATTTGTTTTCACTTGTAAATATATAAAATTATGTCAGAAACAAATATTAATGATGACATAGTTGAGGAAGTTTCTAGAAAATGTGTCCTAAACACCTTCAGTCGGAGGTTATAAGTTGGTGACTTTGAGGTAAGTTTTTGCAATACGAAAAAGTAATCTTTTTTTGTTTTGTTTTGTTTTGTTTTTTTGTTTTTTTTGTTTTTTTTTTGTTGTTGTTGTTTTTTCGAGACAGGGTTTCTCTGTGTAGCCCTGGCTGTCCTGGAAATCACTCTGTAGACCAGGCTGTCCTGGAACTCAGAAATCTGCCTGCCTCTGCCTCCCAAGTGCTGGGATTAAAGGCATGCGCCACCACCTCCCAGCGAAAAAGTAATCTTTATCTTTAATTTGTGTTAAGCTAAGTTCGGTGGCAAGTCTATAAGAAAATACTTGCAGCAGCGGTGTGCCTTTCGGCGCAATGACTAACTTGTATCCTTTTGTTCTCATCAGTAATCCAGCTGTAAAAGAAAAGGATGTTTGCACTTGAGCAATCAAAGTAATGTCTAGGCATTATTCACTAATTAATAAAGACTTTAAAATATGTCATTGTTCAACATCTACTCAACATATATATTTAATTGGTAGCAATTTTAAAACATATAGTATTGATTGTTAATAATCTCCCTGATTGATTCCTCAGAAGCCCTCTACTCACATTTGGGTCCCCTTTTCCATGTATAGAACAAGAATAACATATCAATCATCCACAATTTAATTTCAATCTGCAGACATATTTAACAACACAGATATTTTTAAATGGATTAATTGATCTTAGAGAATCCCATGGTTTTAAATAGAAATGTCAGTTTCTAGTAACTCTAATAAAATCAGAATATTGTCATGATAGAAATGAGGCAGAGTTAAAATACAAAGTTTTACATGTTGGCATATGCACCTTCCTCGTCCATCATTTTACCAGATGAGACACTTATCCAGGTCTCTGTATTTCTAAGTTCTGTAAACATGCATTCATTTACTCTGTATTTTTGAGGATCTTTTTTTAATAGCATCACATAATCCTTGGGATGGCAAGCTAATTATTAAGTATAGAAATGAAGGATCTTTGTTTACTATACACCTATTTTGACACAGATGTATAAAGCATGATGTTAATGGGTCACAGAAAGTTAGGCAGCATCTACATCATCAACGGAATTTTCTTAGAGACAACATGTGACAACATTTGCCAATGAGCTCTCTGGAGCTGTCTACAAAAATCTAGACATAATATTAGCTCATTCATACTTCAAATGCTCTTAGCATGACTGATTTATATTAAAGACAAAATACAAAATAGTCTGCAAATTTCCAGAAAAATTGACAGCTGTTTTGTGAGTCACTGAGGGCAAGTACCAGGAGCAGAATGCATGTCAATGTCAAGGAGAGTCGTGAATGGGGTTGGTGAAGCCAAAATGAATGCATCATTATTGAATAAAATATTTCTAATGCATGACACTCTATCAGAAATATCTATTTCACTTATTAAAATTTGTATTGCATCTGTTATCATAGCTTAGATTGGCTAACAGAAAAGCCCTGGCCAACTGATTTCTGGGAATGAAGAGTCAGTCACTTTTATTTAACCTTTGTCTTTGGTTTATTATGCTAATCAATTGTAAAATGTATAATGGAAAATTTATACACTAATCCTTAAAAAGGAATCTTTAAGTGTTATTGACTAAAAAGGAAGTACTTAAATTGTTCCTTCTGCTAGTGTACTTGTCCTAGGTACACACTCTTGAAGAGCTTTTAAATTTTATGGTGTTTCTAGGAAAGGGGTATTTCTTCTAATCCTCTTATCTATATTTTACTATTTTGTAAGCTTTAAAATCTTAAGGATTCATAATCATCCTTTAACAGATTTCAGATATTTTAATTATTATGTTACAAATACTTGAAATGATTTTTTGATATGCTTTTTGATTTTGCTCTAGAAACATGATTGTCGTGACACCACCAGCCTTCATAAGATGTAAATTTACCAACACAATTTAAAATTTTTAATTTCTTAAGGACTTATCCTGAAATCAAATAAAGTAGTGAATATAGTTAAAGATTCCCTGAGAAGATAATATTATTGTCTTCTTTACTTAGTCCTAAATCTGTTGGAAGGAAAACAGCCTGTGATATATTTCTCTATAGAGAAGTGTAAGTTTTAATTAATGATAATACATAAAAATATGGCAAGTATCTACTACATAATATATAATAGCTTTCACTTGTACATACATTTATATATTGCAGACAGATATTACAGTTTTATATGTATTAGTAAATACTCTATTTTATACATATTAATAAATACTCTATTTTAAATTCAAGAGCTCTAATAATCATTTTATAAGATTAATTTTAGGAAGGCAATGGTATTTGTGCCCAGTGCAGATGCTTAACAGTTTTAAGAGAAAAGAGTTTTACTGTTGTGTTTAATTATGGCTCTCATCTTCTTATGAAACCTTTGAGTTATATTATAAATAACATTTTCCCCATTCTACAATGATATTATTCACAATGCAAATGAGTTAGATTCATATTGATTACTCTAATATTTAAAATAAAATATAGTTCACCATTACTCTATTTTCTTTATACTTCATCCATATTTTCTCATCTGTTTAATGTAATATTTGGGAGAATTTTATCCATTAATATGCTGCATTGCTTAATTTCTCCCCATAATTCTATAGCTCATACAATGATCTGCACCGCCTCTTAAATTTGTTATTATCAATCCTCAATAAAAAAAAGTGATTGGTTTTTTTCCCAAACCATGATTTTCCATGGATATGCTAACAGTAATAGCTGTTTCACCTACCATGTACTAAGCTCATCCTCGTGTTTCTGTAAATTGGACCACTGCAACCCTTACAGTCTAAAGAATTTTAGACTTAAGAGTGAGAGTCTATGTGCTGGTATTCTGGATTTGTCTAGGAAACAGAATTTGGAACTTACTTATGAGAGCAAGTATAAGGTATAAACTGGCCTAGTATTTTGTTGCATTTTCTAGAAAAATTTTTATAAAGAATATGATATATAAAATGAAGCAACAAGATTAATGCCCATCACTGTTTTTTATTCCTCTTCTGTCTTCCGCTTTCCCTACCTTATTCTTCTTTGCAAAGTAGTTCCCTACTTATTCCTCTCATCGTCTAAATGGCTAGTGGAATTAATACACTGAATCTTGATTTCTCTCAGCTCATTTGTGTGTGTGTGTGTGTGTGTGTGTGTGTGTGTGTGTGTGTGTGTGAACTAATGAGAAAATTCAGAAGGATTTGCTCCTATGAGCAAAGTCAACAGTTGATACTGAGAGTAATGGGGTATTTTTGCCTGTAATTTGTAAAGGGAGTCGCTAAAGTTTTTCTTTTAATAACTGCATGCAATAGTAGCAGTTTACTCTGACAGATTTAACTCTTTTCAGAATAGAAGTGTATACTGTCAAATATAAGTAAAAATATGATTTAGAAATAACACCTTCTTAGAAGTTGTTTTAATTATATATATTTCAAGCTAATAGCTTAAATTATTTTTATTTATAATTATTTATTCCCATTGAAGATGCAAAAATGAAATTTTGATTGTGCCATTTTAGTATGTAAATATCAGATTTGACACTTATCATAGAATTGTGAAATTTACTAAAGTCCAGACTACACTTAAAGGGAAAGTATTTGCTTAACTGAAAATATAGTCACTTTTTTCCAATTTTATTTTGGAAACACTTCATTGTTTTAAGTCTTTAGAAGCATATCTACTGCTATCTGTATTTTATTGGTATATTTGTATATAAGCATGTCAATATATTTGATAAGTAATCCCAGAATATCACATCTTACATTTTAAGAATTAAATATTTATTTTGGAAATAATATAATGCACCTAAAACAATGTGGCTATATTAAGATGAATGCAGTGCTTCAGCTCCGCAGCTGTTTGGGGCCCAGACTTGGAATCAAGTGCCTTTATTTTCCCAGCTCTATGGCGTAAAGCCTATTATGTCTTTGCATCAGTTTTCAGATTTCTAGTATGTGGTTATTAAAAGTCCCTACAAGGGCTTGCTGAGATCAGCATTTGCATTAGATGCTGAGTTACTTGGAAGAATTTCTGACTGCTAAAGAAGGCTTGGCTCAAATTAAAATGTCATTAAAATAGATTCAGTAAGTCCAATGGCTTATTTCTAACACAGTCTCTTGAAATAAATAAAAGGGATTTTGGTTGGGAAACAGATTGAAGGCCCAGGGATGAGATTGATTTCAGAAAGAAGTGTGGATATCTGTGTTTGTTTTTACTTTCTGCTTCTGTAACTCTTTCAATTTGAGACTGAATACAGCTTATGTTTCTCTTTCCACTCTGGTGAATGCAAATAATAGATACATAGTCCTAGTATGTTTCCCAAAGGAATACATCCAGCTTAAGCTTCATAGATACAATGACTATGTGATGTTTGGGAAGCCATGGCTGTACCTCCACAGGCTATCTTTGAAATTCTCATTGTCAGTCATTTTCTGTCATCTTGACTCCACCTTGAAATTCAGCATTAACCTTTAAAATGAGTGATAGACACAACTTTCTATAAGAAACTTTCTTAATGTGCTTTAGCGAAAAAGTAATGTGCTCAACAACCAGCAACAGTGCTATACTACAAGCTGATTGTTCAACATTTAACTTTACAAACTTGGATGTTTGCAAATTTCAAGTGACCACATTTATTTGAATATTTAAAATGTTAATAGCTTTTCTTATAGTTCTGTGGGCAAGTGACTAGGAACACATGAAAAACCCAAGGAAAATAATGCTTATATTCTTAAAAATATGCTATCTACTAATACATATTAATTTATATTGGCATGTTATAATTAATAACTGAAACAGTATGCCTAGGCATAGAAAAGGAGATATATGAAACCTGTAATAATTCTGTAGCATAATACGTGATATTGCTAGCTGTCATAATTTCCAGTATGAAAATAATAGAAAGGCATTAAAGTACAAAATTAATTCATTATACTAGGTTCTCTTTTCTACCACAATATGGTATTTAAAATTATGATAGATACCAGCTTTTAATAGTTGAAATAATTAAATCAGCAAAAAGAGAATTAGTAAAAATCCTGTGTGTCATTCATCACAAATCAGAAATCATCATCAAAACTAAGAATTTAATTGACTTTCAGCAACCTGGTCTTCTATATTCAAGGATCTGTGCTAGAGGTCAGGGAAATAAAGCAACATTGCTTTTAACTCTGCCTTCAAATTGTGGACAATTTTTATAGTCAGTGCTAAGTACATAGCTAATAATATATAAAAATTAACAAAAACAGAGACTATTCAGTACATGTATGTGGTAAGGTTTTGAGTTAGTCACACTGAATTCACAGTACAAATCTGAAACCTGCATAGTTAAATACAACATGATCTGAAGGGAAGAATTAGTTTCATTAAGACAAATCAATAGTTTTTCATTAAAAGGTGGCATTTAAGACCCTGGAGAGCAGGTTGTAATTCCCTAACACAAGATGATAGAGTGAATGAGCCTCGGCATGTGGGTGAGGACAAAGAAAAGCATTGCAACCTTTAGATATTTGAGCAAGAATAGTGACAATGTCTGACAAGTTTACCTGCTGTAAAATTTCCATTTACTAATCAGAGAACATTATTCTTATTTAAAAATGGATAACTAACTCAGAAAGCTTTTAGCTAGAAACAACATGATTAAAGTTGTACTTTTATATTTTAAAAGTATCTAATTTCATTGGGTAACTAGACCCTACAAAAATATTTACTGGGTTTTGATTTACAAATCACTGATGATCTAGATCTAAAAAATAAAAACCTTTTTATAGAAGGAAAAGACCAGGACAGGATTAGTCAATGGTATATTAAGTAATTAGAATTTCAGAATTTTTTTTAGTGCAAAACTTCAAAAACTGAAAAAGATTGTAAAATTGTGAAAATAAGAACTATTTCCTTCATGTCATAGGTGGAAACAGGAAATCTTTGTAACTTTTATTTCAGTGTCTGTTGTCTAAAGCATGTTTGAAAGTGAGACATCTGTGGTACAGAAATATCCTCAATAGGAAGCAACTGCGATACTGAAATATCTTCAATCTTTTGTGTGTGTGTGTGTGTGTGTGTGTGTGTGTGTGTGTAGGTTTTAGGAAGATTACCCCTGGGCATATGCCCTAGATAACGTTCTTTATATTTTACTGATAATTGCAAAGACTGTGATGTATTACCAGCCCCTCCAAATAAAGACCGGGTCGTAGAGAATTAACCACAAAACAGATGAAACCTAAACTGTAAAATAATCTTTTGTGAAAACTCCTGCATTAAGCATAAATAAGCACAAAACATTTAATTATTTGTTTGTATTCCGTATCTATTTATACTGTACTACAATATTTTTAAATATTTAAACTAAGCAAGATCTTCTGTAAAACTCACAGAAAAAAGGTCCTGGAGTTCATCAAAGTACTTCAGAGAGTCAGTGTTTTACGTATAGTTTTAATACTGGATCCTGGTAATAGAGTCAAGTATTTTGTTGATTTTGTTTGAGGTCATCACTAGATGCAATGTTTTAATAACAGCTTATAAAAGTAAGGCATGAGGATAGATTGAATCTTAACATTTAAATTTATGGTTTTCCAAAATAAATCTGTATAGATGTTGTTCTTGTATTTAATATTCTCTGACAACTTTTGTTATGCCATCATTAAAACTTCTTGCTGAATTAGCTCTGACAAGACACTCAGCAGATGGAAGCACTACCTGTGTTCATAGTGCTAATACCGTTTTCGCTTCTGTCAAAGGTGCTCATAGAAGCCACGTGGTGGTGGCACACGCCTTTAATCCCACCACTTGGGAGGCAGAGGCAGACGGATTTCTGAGTTAGAGGCCAGCCTGGTCTACAGACTGAGTTCCAGGACAGCCAGGGCTACACAGAGAAACCCTGTCTCGAAAAAAACAAAAACAAAAACAAAAACAAAAACAAAACAAAACAAAACAACAACAACAACAAAAAAAAACGTGCTCACAGAAAAAGTCAATAAAGCATAGGACATGGTGATCCTGAAAAGAAAGGCACTGGGCTGTTCTTGTAAAGTCATAGATATTTGGGCCTAGAATGTCACTGCTACTTAGAACAAAACTAGAGTAACAAGGGTATGACCTGAGCTGCTTACAGTCATGTATACAAGCACATTTTATTTCTGAGGCCAAGAGAGCTGTAATAGATGGATACTTGATGCTCAGCTAACCCACTGTGAGAAAGTACTGCTGGCATCTCCCAGCTGTCATTTAGAATGTGAGATCCAGGATGTGACCTGTCAACTCGAGCCAATTCGGCATATTGTGGCAATGCAGCTGTCACAGAGATACGTATGTCTCCTGAAAGGAACGCTCAAACTGTTGCCATCATGTGATGAATACAACTGCACAGAGCAAGAAAATTTGACTGTGACATTTTTTTCCTATGGCATGGAGTTTATTAGACATGCAGAATAGTGGAGCGCTGACCCCAGGATGTTTTCTGCTTGTTGACTGCCAAATACTTTATGGAAGCAGATTTCTCTCAGTTCCTCACTTGAGAGGAACTTTTGGATGTTGTACATATTTAAGCTCTGAAGTTATAGTGTTTTTTCATCAATGTAGGCAAAATAAATATAGGATGTGTGATGCATTTAAGTGGAACATTTGAAAAGGAGAGGTTTTCACTCTTTAGATTTAATATTTTAAACTCTTTTTTAAAAAACTAATCTGATTGCTCTCAGTTTTTCACCAAATTGCTCTGCTTGGCCTCAAACTAACTCTAGCAATTTTTCTAATCTGGATCTTTCTTATTCTCTGGTTTCAACTCCTCTGCTGACCTACACTGAAGTGCAAAAACTCATGAAG
This sequence comes from Montemys delectorum, assembly GCA_019843815.1. NCBI lineage: Eukaryota > Metazoa > Chordata > Mammalia > Rodentia > Muridae > Montemys > Montemys delectorum. Next base: position 48,826 of record JADRCD010194033.1, on the reverse strand, counting down.
GAGCCCAACTCCGCTGCACTGCACGGACTCACAACTGACTGTTTCTCTCTTCATGCTGCTCTTAAATAGCTTCTCTTGCCTATGATGCCTTCATGAGAGTTGGCTGTGTCCTACCTCTGACTCATTCTGTCAGATCTTTCTCTAATTCATCACTTTGTCTGACCCTCAATTAGATATCAGATTAAAGGTATAGACTAAAGGGTTCTACCCAGAGGTATTAAAGGATTGTACTAATGTTATTTCTGCTTTACAAGCAGATCACAAAGACCTAGAAGATCTTGGATGTGATCAGAGTAGCCATGTTACTAGATTAAACGTCTTCTAGCCAGTGATACTCCATTGGAGAAGGTTTGCTTTCCCTATGAGAACAGTTAAAAATTTGAGATACCTTCTTCATTAGGGATGAGGACTTATGTCCACTTCTCTTCTCAGTGCTTGGATCCTATTTCTCTGAGACCTGTGCAGTCCTGTTCATGTTGCCAGTCTCAGTGAGTTCATGTGCACATCAGTCCTGCTGCATCTAGAAGACACTACTCACAATATGTATTTTATTTTCAATAATTTTATTAATTAGAATAATGTGTCTTATGACATGTTAACCTATAAAGGTTAATTTTATTATCTATCGTGGAAACTATTGAAGTCAACCATCGATTAATCGACTTAACAGCCTATTCAACGTTGCCATCAACTATGTTAAGAGATAAGTCCTTATATTTTTCATGTATACAAACATAGAAATTGTGTACCCCAAAATAGGTGAAAACTGCCATCCAACTATGAAATAGCTTTGAAACTTTTCTTATTGTACGACGACTGACTTTGCTTGGGGATGTACATATCCCCAGAAGACTTAGCCAACCACACTGGCAAATCATGAATCATAGTTTATGTTAGACATGTTTAAGCAGTTTGCAACTTTTCCTCTTTATATGCTACCTTTGTCATTAATGAATCAACTAGAGATTGAAACAGAAATAAATGGCCCAGCAATGTTTCCAACACTGGGATCCATAGTCAATTCTGAAATGTATACCAGAGTCAAAAGCCAAGAAGATTGGCTAGGGTTGACTACCATGGCCGAAGCTGACAGAGTGTCACATAGTGCTACACTGTGGTCCCCTACTCTTAACCTTATACAAGTATACATACAAAGTTTAGAGCCATCAAAACTCCAAATTTATTTTCTGTAGCCAGAGTGTCCTTCAGATATATTGCAACTCTGAAAGTACAAGCAGTTTTGCTGACATAGAATAAGGGAAACAGCAGTATGATATGGGGCCACCTAGTGTCTTTTTGTCTGTAGGGCTAAGTAAGGTTTACTTACTGAAGGTTTAGCCTAACTCAGGGTCTTGGAAGTGTAAGACATGCTCTCTACTTCAATACCATATCTGCTGGGCCCTGGTTCATTCGTGAATATAGCCATTTTAAGAAATACATTCTGTATGTGTTTTTTCCTTTATTTCAGAAAAAGAAATTATCTTCGGTCTTTTATCTCTAAAATTCTGTTTTTTTTTTCTTTTCATTTTTATTGATATAAGTTTTATTGCATTATGATGAGAAAAGATACATAATTTCAATTTATCTGAATGTGTTAACATTTAAAAACATATTTTAAGTAAATAGAATTACATTACATTCTTCTTTCCCTTTTGTACCCCAACTCCTCCCAGAGACCCCCTTCAATACCTGCCATACCTTTCGTTTTTTTATTTTATCATATTCTTTAAAATTTATTAAATATTGTAACAATAAAAATGAGTATTATAAAAGATGTTTGATTTAAAACACTAATCAATTGAACAGTCTTATGTAGATGCTTGTATACAACAATACTGAAAATAAATACATTTTTCTCAATATAGATTTTAAATAACTCTAAACATATTAACTGTATGATATTTTAAAATAATATATCATTATTAGTTTCTTTTTAAATGAACATAAATAAAGCCTTTGTTTTGTTTTGTTTTTAGTAGAGCTTAAAATCTTGGCTCTTATTGTGTTACAAACCCAAAATAAGAACAATTTTTAGACATTGGAGTTCATTGTAATAAGACTGTACTTCAATGTCCCTCACATCAACAAAGGATTTTACTTCCATCATAGCTAAGCTAAGTGTTGACAGCTCTACTGCACCAAGGAATGAATTATAGGCATGATTTTTGGATACAGATTTCCTGCTATGGTCAAAGCTATTTGACTTGAATGATGGTCTTCATTCTCAGCCCACAGCGAACAGGATGCATTCATTTAAGAAATGTGTATTAAGATGGTCTGTCCATGAAGTCATTCATCAACTGTTTCAATGAACAATGGTTCTGCTTGGAAGGTGGCACATACATTAGATGAGGGTAAGAATCTGGTTCATTAGCTAAGATGATTTTGAAAAGCATTGATCTCATAAAAAGAGTAACTTATAAAACCCTCTTCAAAATTGATACAATAATTATAAATATCAAGAAAAGCCTTCAGTCTTATTCTTTGTTGTTCCCTTACAAGCCACCTCCCAAATTAATTGTCTATGTTTATTTTGGCTGTATAAATAATTTTGAAATATGTAAGCTGTTCTGAAAATCATAGTATAATGTAAAAACATCAAACAAACAATCCTACTGATAAAGAGGCTGAGATAGGACACACTGTCGGGTACAAACAAGCAGAAAGTGTATAGGGATTGTACAATATTCGACTTATTTCTCCAGTTAGCAAGTTAGAGAGACTACTGGATGACAGCAATAAATTTCTAATTCCCATACTTTTGAATTTCAATTGATTAGGATATATTGGTAATATTAATTTTCATATTAAGAAATATTAAGGAAAAGTGATTGTTAATTCCTGTTATTTTTGTTGTTAGAGGTAGAATTAAGTTTGTGTGGATTTGTTGAAATATTACTTTCTTACTTCTCTAGGGTGTAGCTTTGCTCCTTACGTTGATGTTTTCCATCTATTATCGTTTGTAGGGCTGGGTTTGTGGAAAGATATTGTGTAAATTTGGTTTTGTCATAGAATATCTTGTTTTCTCCTTCTATAGTAATTAAGAGTTTTGCTGAGTATAATAGCCTGGGCTGGCATTTGTGTTCTTCTAGGATCTTCTAGCTTTCATAGTCTCTGGTGAGAAGTCTGGTGTAATACTGAAAGGCCTGCCTTTATATGTTACTTGACCTTTTTCCCTTACTGCTTTTAAAATTCTTTTTTTGTTTAGTGCATTTGGTGTTTTGATTATTATGTGACAGGAGGAATTTCTTTTCTGGTCTAGTCTATTTGGAGTTCTGTAGGCTTCTTGTATGTTCATGTGCATCTCTTTCTTTAGGTTAGGGAAGTTTTCTTCTATAATTTTGTTGAAGATATTTACTGGCCCATTACATTGGGAATCTTCAAAGTTTCCATGTGTTGTTTATCAATATTTTAAACTTATTTTTGTTTTAATATTTAAGTGATAGCCAATACATCTTTTTGAACCCTTCTGCAACCCAGATTCATCTATTGTTTTTATATGTTACACATATTATATGATTATAGGATTTTATGTAAAGAATATGTCACAAAATATAAAACAATAGTCCATGAATCTACCAACAGAATGATGGTCACAAATATTGTACACATTCTTCGTGAAGCAACACCCCCATATTGCCTATCTTCAGATATTTCCCCATGTAAACCAATTTTCAAACAAAGGAGTGGTGATTCTTTATCATGGAAATATTCCTCTTGAGTAATCACAACAAAAAGCCATTTCAATCCCATTGTCTTTGTGAATAGAGCTTTGTTTCACTCTTCTCAAGTTTTATTGTTATGAAATCTGAGCTAATTTTCTCCATCAGCTTATATTCTTTTCCAAAGTGTCTATTCAATAGAAGTTTGTGACTCTCATTGCTGAGTTTTTACTATATCTGTATGGCTAAAAGAAATCAAATTGTATGAAGATTGTGGTTGTCTTTGTACTTTAAAGTCCCATGAATTTCATGATTGGTGTATTAAGTTGAACTTCATAGTTCACAGTGAAGATGGATGGATATCTCATGATTGTTTTTCCAGCTTGTTGAAATTTTCCAAATCCCAAAGAAGCAAGCATTGGATTTTTTTTATTTACTCATTAGTTTTGCTTTATTTTGCCAGTTAATTTTCAAGCTCTAGTTGTATATTATAGGCAAGAATCTGTTAAATATTCTAAAAAAAAAAAAAAAGCAGGAGCTAAATTCAACTTCGACTCACAGTTATGTGTTATGTATGCACATGCTTAATAGTGTGGTTAAACCTTCATAATGCAATTGCCACAATACAATGTGGTATATTGAAATTCACGTCTGTAAGTTTATAATTCAATATAATTCTATTGTATGATTCAGTTACTTCTACATTCCTGAAGATATTTAACCCTATACAGTCAGGAATCTGGAGCACAGTAATAAGGCCCTCACTTAAAGAGTTCACTTAAGTGGATTTTCATTACAACAAAGTTGCCAAATTCGAATTTGAAGCAGACCTGTCATACCAGGAATGAGTAGACAGGAGGATCACTAGTTCAAGGCTAGTCAGGGATGCATGGTGAGACACCACTAAAAAAGCAGGACAAAGCAAAGCTTCCCACTTATTTAAGAAAATAGACAAATTTTCTTTTACCATCCGCCTTTTTAAAATCTCCCTGTCCTTCATCCCCTCTCACTTGTTATTAAGTACTTCTTTGTAGTGCAGGCAGGCCTTGAACTTAAGATCCTCTCAACTTTATCTCCCCACTGTAGGATGCCAGGTATGTGCTCTTCAAAGTATTTTTCCCTTTGAAAAAGACAACTCATAGAACTATGGATAAAATTTAGAGAGAGAGATATAGATGGCTGATTGATAGCAATTATAAAAATATTACTGTTCTTCAAGTCTAGGATTATATTACATTTATATTATAATTAATATTTCTATTTTCCTCCCAGGTAGTTCTTGAGTGCTGCAGATAATATTGAGACATTTTGAGAAAGTGCTGTGTCCAATACAGAAACTTTACACATAAGCATTCAAGGCTACCTTTTTATTATAACAATTTACTCACACATTTAAATTAAAAATTAGATGACTTTCATTTATTGATAATATTACTTAACCATCATCACAATCAATTTATGTAATTTTTACTATCCTAAAGGATGTCTTTGTGTATCATCAGCCATTCCCCAAAATCTTCTCTCCCTTCAACTTCAGTTTCTGGTCATGTGTAATTAACTTTTTGTTTAAAGAAACTTCAGCCCCCTGCACATTTCATATAAATGAAATCACATAGTGTACTTTTATTGTAACTTCTGACTTCCACTTACCATACTTTATAAGAATTGGAATGTGTCATGGAGTGGATCAGCATTTTTTAATTTTAAATGGGAGATAATATTCTCTTTTGGTATATACTACACCTCATCTATTCATAAAAATGTAAATTGCTTCCATTTTTTGAACCATTAAATAAAATTTGTATCCTGGACACAGAGTTTCTAAATTCTTAGGGTCTTGTAAGAGAAAATTAAAAAATAACAGTAAGTAGGACTTCATTCAGTATGTTTTAAAATAGATGAAAACATGGTCAAGCTGACTTCTGAATATAGCAAGGGACAAATGGGGATTCGTTTCAAAGGAATCAAAGTGAGCAACCAAAATTTACTGAGGGAAACATAATGTTAGTTTGTTGGGATATGTGCTGAAACTTGACTGTGCAAGGATGGACAGGTACTGTGAAGTTAAGGCTTACCTAAGAAGGAAGCTCACAAAAGCCTAACCTGGGTCCAACAATATAATTATAAGTCAGTCAACTGGGATGACAAACCTCAGAATGAGAGTATGTGGAGTGAATGGTTTGTCACACAAGTGCCTGATTTTTCAGGACTATCTTCACTTTGTAGTTTTCTGTAACACGAAGCAGCATATGCTATGAGGGAGCCATCTTTTCAGTTACGGTCCTTATTGTTTCCTTCCTTCATGGGAACATTGTGTGCTTGTTTTTTAAGGCATGGCAATGTTTGACTACTCACGAGCTATTTTACACATGTGGCTTGTGTATTAAGTGACTCCGTCTGAAAAGGTGAAAAGAGAGGGAAACTAAGATTGAACCCACGAGACTGGCATCCAGGCTATAAAGACGTGGGAGTGAAATGAAAAATTATTTAATTAACATACGATATGGGAAACTCTTATATGCTCTCTTATAGCCTGGCAAATTTCATGACTCAAACCCAATTAGATGATTCCCTCCAGTCATCTTGCGGAGTAGAATATACAGCAGTAGCATGCCCAGAGACTTTGGTATCTTTGCAAAATACATGGGACTTTCACTCAACCAAAATGCTCTTCTCCATTTACATCCTCATGAGTAGTTCTTTATTGAGAAATAAATGAATTCATAGGACATCAGAGTGGCCTAAGTGAGCATTTCTGTTATCTCCTAATCCTTTATATAAAAACAGAGCATTATGCCTATAATGAGCCCCTTCAGACAGAAAACTTTAAAGTTGGGAGAAGTTTGCAGAACTTGTGGACTTTGCTGGTCAAAACTATGCAAATTTGAAAGGTATAAGGATCACTTTTGTTGGTCCTGCTTCTCTTGAAATAGATTTCAGCCCAGCTCCAGTTTTTGAGCCTCAGGTAACCTGACCTACAGAACTGAACTGTGCTCTGCCATTTGTAAACTGTACTTTTGCATCAAATTGAAACCATCAGCCTTTAAAAGTCATTTACACACTGTTTCCAGAGTAAGGTTGACTCTTGTGGGGAAAGCCTCCTTCTGGTGGTTGCAAGTATGACCTCATAGTGGCTTCCTGGACCAAATGTTTATGAAAAAGAAACATTTACATGGATAAGTACATTGCCCATTCCCCAAAAACCAACCTTCTGTTTCTAAATCTTTGGGTGGTTTAACCCCCACAATGCCCTTCCTCTTTCTTTATAGGATTCAGTGTCTCAATAGAAGTGGTTGAGTTTTACTTCCTTTTAGTCTTGGAAAACACATGGTTTATCATGTATTTCATGATTTCTGTGTGTGTGTGTGTGTGTGTGTGTGTGTGTGTGTCTGTGTGTGTGTGTGTGTGAGTGGTTGTGTGTGTGAGTGTGTGTGTCTGTGTATGTCTGTGTGTATATGCGTGTGTCTGTGTGTGTGTGTGTCTGTGTCTGAGTGTATATGTGTGTGTCTGTGTGTGTATATGTGTGTGTGTCTGTGTATGTATACGTCTGTGTGTGTATATGTCTGTGTGTACCTATATGTGTCTGTGTGTGTGTCTGTGTGTGTGTCTATGTATGTGTCTGTGTGTCTGTGTGTGTGTATATGTCTGTGTGTGTATATGTCTGTGTGTGTATATGTCTGTGTGTATATATGTGTGTCTGTATGTGTGATCAAAAGGACATTCCATAAGTGTCATTGAGGAGATACTTCAGGCTTAACCCCATTTATCTCAAATGATGGGTCCAGTATTTAACTTTTTCTTTCTTTCTTTTTCTTTTAACTTTTCTTTTTTACACTTCAGTCAATATCTGCCCCCTATGGTTCTCCTTCCCACAGTTCCTTGTCTCATTCCCTTGCCACGCCCCCTACACTCCCCCTGTCTCCAAGATGATGTCCTCACCCCCGACCCCACCCCACCCTGCCAGTCCTTCCCCCCCACTCTCAGGGACCTCATGGTTCTCAAGGATTAGGTTCCTCTGCTGTATATGGTTGGGGGCCTTAGCCCAGCTCTTCTATGCTGCCTGGTTAGTGGCTCAGTGTCTCAGAGATCTAGAGGGTCCAAGTTAGTTGAGACTGCTGGTCTTCCTATAAGGTAGCCCTCCTCCTCAGCTTCTTCCAGCCTTTCCTTAATTCAACCACAGGAGTTTCCAAGTTCAGTCCATTGGTTGGGTGTAAGTATATGGCTCTGTCTCAGTCAGCTGCTTTTTGGGCCTCTCAGAGGGCAGCCATGCTAAGCTCCTGTCTGTAAATACACCATAGTATCAGTAATAGTGTCAGGCTTTGGAGCCTTACCTTGAGATGGATCCCAAAGTTGGGCTGGCCACTGGTCCTCCTTTTCCTCGGGTTCTTCTCCATTTTTATCCCTGTGATTCTTTTAGACAGGAACAATTCTGGGTCAGAGTTTTTGACTATTGGATGTCAACCCCATCACTCTACTTGATGCCCTGTCTTTCTACTAGAAAAGGGCTCTACAAGTTCCCTCTCCTCTGTTGGACATTTCATCTAAGATCTCTCCCTTTGAGACCTGGGAGACTCTCACCTCCCAGGTCTCTAGTACTTTCTATAGAGTTCCCCCACTTCCCTCAAGGTTACATATTTCCATTTGTTAAGCTGGCCTTCAGGGCTTCTCTCTGCCTGCCAATACCCGATCATGTTCCCCTTTTCCCCTCTCACTCCCTCACCCATTCAAGTACCTCCCTCCCTCTGCCTCCCATGATTTCTTTCTTCTCCCTCGCATGTGGGATTGAAACATCTTCACTTGGACCCTTTAGCTTGTTAACCTTCTTGAGTTCTATGGGATGTATCCTGGGTATTCTGTTCTTATTTGGCTAATATCCACTTATTAGTGAGTACATAGCATGCATGTCCTTTTTGGGTCTGAGTTATCTCACTCAGGATAATATTTTCTCATTCCATCCATTTGCCTGCAAATGCACATGTCATCATTCTTAATAGCTGAATAGTATTCCGTTGTGTACATGAATCACATTTTCTGTTCCCCTTCTTCTGACATGGGACATCTGGGTTGTTTACTGCTTCTGTCTTTCACAATGGAGCATGTGACCCTGTGATATGGTGTGCATCTTGTGGATATATATTCAAGAGTGGAATAGCGGAGTCTTCAGGTAAATCTTTTCCAATTTTCGGAGAAACCGCCACACTGATTTCCAGAGTGGTTGTACCAGTTTGCAATCCCATTAGCAATGGAGGAGTGTTCCTTTCTTTCCCACATCCTCGCCAACATCTGCTTTCACCTAATTTTTTGATCTTAGCCCTTCTGATTGGTATAAGGAGGAATCTCAGGGTTGCATTTCCCTGATGACTATGGACTTTGACCATTTTTTAAGTGCTTCTCAGCCATTCAAGATTCTTCTGTTGTGTATCCTCTGTTTAACTCTATACTCCATTTTTTGATTGGGTTGTTTGGGACTTTGAGTGGTTAGCTTCTTGAATTCTTTTTATATTTTGGATATTAGCTCTCTATCGGATGTGGGGTTTGTGAAGGCTCCCCCCCCCCAGTCTGTAGGTTGCTGATTTGTCCTATCAACTATGTCCTTTGCCTTACAGAAGCTTTCCAGTTTCATTTATCAATTCTTGATCTTAGAGCATGAGCCATTGGAGTTCTGTTTAGGCAATTTCCCCCTGTGCCAATGAGTTCAAGGCTCTTTCTCACTTTCTCTTCTATTAGATTCAGTGTATCTGGTTTTATGTTGAGGTCCTTGATTCACTTGGACTTGAGTTTTGTGCCAAGTGACAAATATTTTCATTTTTCTACATACTAACTGCCAGTTAGACCAGCACCATTTATTGAAGCTGCTTTCGTTTTCCCATTGTATATTTTTAGCTTTTTTTTTTTTTTTTTTTTTTTTGTCAAACATCAAGTGTCCACAAGTGTGTGATTTTATTTCTGGGTCTTCAATTCTATTCCATTGATCAACCTTTCTATCTCTGTACCAATACCACACACTTTCATCACTACTGCTCTGTAGTACAGCTTGAGGTCAGGAATGGTGATTCCCCAGAAGTTCTTTTATTGTTAAGAATTGTTTTCTCTATCCTAGGCTTCTTGTTTTTTCATATGAGAATTGCTCTTTCTATGTCTTTGAGACATTGTGTTGGAATTTTGATGGGGATTGTGTTGAATCTGAGAAATTGTGTTGGAATTTTGATGGAGATTGTGTTGAATCTGTAGATTGCTGTTTTACATTACTACTTCCTCATTGTACAGTTTCAGTTATGTACTCAGTTTTCTCCCCAATGTAAATTGAGTTAAAGGGCTCACAGAGCTTGTGGTATGATATGATATCTTTCTAAATATCGATATTGATTCCATTTGCAAGTTTCAAATTTGAAGTATTATCTTTAAGTACCCATAACATTTTGTTAAGTATAATTAGAAACTGTCTATAGATGATTGCATTAAAAATACCCCCTTCATCAACATCTTTCTGTCCACATGATGATCTAAGCCATCCATTTTCCTTGTATAATCAATTTAATTCCTCTCAGAATATGTATATTGATATAGATATAGATATAGATATAGATATAGATATAGATATAGATATAGATATAGGCAGACAGTTCTTCTGGATATTTTGTTTAAATTTCTCTCACTTTTCAGCAAGATTTTACTGTATCAGGTTAATAATGAGAGTTTCAAACATATGCACCTTTACATTATAAATCCCTCATACATTTTATCAAGTTCATAGATGCTATTATATATATATATATATATATGTGTGTGTGTGTGTGTGTGTGTGTGTGTGTGTGTGTGTGTGTGTTTTAGTGCTCAGCATTAGATAACCAAGAAGTTTCATCCCAGTGCAAGACTAATTCTCCCCATCAAAGCAGTTGCTAACTTTCTATTTGTCTTTATCAATGGATGGAGCCCTGTGAAATTCTTCCCATCCATGTTGGCATAGAAACCTGGATCAACATTGGGTCTTGATTAGATAACCATATATTGAGATTTCATGGTTGTAACTTCCCTGTCATTTATAGAAGACATGCATTTAGAGCAAATTTGTTCCTCTGTTTCTTGCAATCTTCCCATGTTCTATCTGTGATTTTAACTTTGCCTTAGATATAGATGTTGTATTGTCGATATAACAATTGGGGCTGGGTATCCCTGTTCACTTGTTCTCTGCATTTTCCATTTATGGACTTCTATAACAATCTGTATGCTGTAAAAGAAGTCTCTTATATGAGAGGTGAAAGCTACACTAACTGTGGATATAAGGATAAGTATTTAGAATGCAAATAGGGTTTATATTTGTTGAAGAAAGTAGCAATAGTTAGTTCTCCTTTACAAACATAGAACCTCCACACTCCATCCATTTCCTTCTTGAGAAGCAAGAAACAGTTAATTTTTAGAAGTTTTTACACAATGTTTATTTAATATTGAAAAATAGTTTTCAAGATTAATAGTACTGTGCATATGTAGACGTATTTTATATCTCTCTTATATTGCAAACACGTACTGAAACTGGATTGGATTTTTTTTTCAGAGCTGATTGCACTATATCTTCCAAATTAAAAATAGATAGATAGATAGATAGATAGATAGATAGATAGATAGATAGATATAGATATAGATATAGATATAGATATAGATATCAATGTATTATCTTAACATCAATAATCTGAAGAACATTTCTGCCACAGACACCGACCACATGTTAGAGAGCAGTAGCTTCTTTTTCTCTACTAAGTAAATATTCTTAAATCTTTAACAGAATACCAATAGACAGCTTGTTGACTGAGCAAATGAGGCAGAATATTTTTCTTCAGGAGCCATGAGCTTGACTGCAAGTGACAGCCTTTCGTACAATAGAATTCATCATGAGATATTATGAACATCATGTGGTAGCTTTAATCTGGGTTTATGAATTAAATTCCAATAGTTAGAGTAATTCTCTAATAAAATATGAGGCACATGATAAAAAGCAATAAGCCACCACAGGACCAAAGGCCTCCTCTCCTACTGATGTCAGATAAGGTCATCCTCTGCTACATATGTATCTGGAGCCATGGATCACTCCATGTATACTTTCTGGTTGGTGGTTTAGTCCCTGGGAGCTCTGGGTGATCCAGTTAATTGATATTGTTCTTCCTATGGGGTTGCAATCCCCTTCAGTCTTTCCTCTAGCTCTTCCATTGGGGTTCCAGGGCTCAGTCTGATGGTTGGCTGTGAATATCTGCATCTGTATTGGTCAGATGCTGGTAGAGCCTCTCAGGGAACACCCATACCAGGCTCCAGTCAGCAAGTGCTTCTTGGCATCAGCAATAGTGTGGAGGTTTTGTATCTGCAGATGGGATGAATCCCTGAGTGGGTGAGGGTCTCTGGATGGCTTTCCTTCATAAATTTCTTCTGTTCATTTGTTTTTGAGACAGGGTTTTTCTGTGTAGCCTTGGCTGTCCTGGAACTCACCTTGTAGTCCTGCCTGCCTCTGCCTTCTAAGTGCTGGGATTAAAGGTATGTGCTACCTCCTCCCTGCAGTGATTTTAAAAACTATACTTCAGGTGTGGCTTGCAATCTTAGCAGATATTTGCTAGCTGCTTATGCAATCAGAATTGAAGAATATCCCTCCTTATTCTTTTAGATCACAATCTGTTTCTGGTGAAGTAACAAAGCTCTCATTTTGATTGGCAGATATGGTTTCAAGCATGCCATCAGATTTCTACAGTGTACTTCCTAAATGTATTTATCTAAGATTCTGTTTTTGTAATTACATGGACATTTGTTACTATTTATTTAGATAGTTTCATTACCAGGATTGTTAGAAGTATTATAAGGGTTTACAAGGCTTGATAAGGTTGTTATTTATATAGAAAAGCACAATAACAAAATTAAACTAATGGTCAATTTAAAACATATGTCTTTTTAGCCGTAATTCTTGAGCTAAAACATATAAGATTGTATGTTCAGGACAGGAGCAAATGTTACACAAAGGAAGTACCCCACTGTTCTCTATTCTACAGCAATGACAAATACATACGCAGTGTAAATGATCAGATTAGGTTTCTGTGTTTGTCAGGGTTTTTTGTTGTTGTTTGTTTGTTTGTTTATTTGTTTTCTGAGATGTTTAGATGAGAAACTCCGAGGTTTTTTTCCAATAAATTGAAAGAGTTTTACAATTTTGTTTGTTAGTTTGTTTAGCATATAGAGAAAGAGCAGAGTAACATGTTGCTTGTTTCTAGAAAGATACTGTCAGTAAATAATTCCCCCGGGGATGAGCTTTATCTGTAAAGAGCTTTGAGGTAGGAGATCATTAGGCAGTTACAGTCTTTTACATCGGAGACATGAATGATGCCTCTCTAAGGACTGGAGAGGCATCCTTTAAGTCCTGAAGAAGAATCTCATTGGGAAGGAGAGCAAATAGTAAAAGTAAGAGAGCTAGCATCATGGACTGGAAGACTACAGTGGCCCAGAGGCGAATCTCAAGAAATTCACCAAAATACAATATAGCCTTTAAATTCATGACATAGTAGGACATTCTACACAATGTGATTTAGTCTGAAGGATCACCTGTATGGCAAAAAGCATGGCAGAGAAGCTAGGTATTGAAAAGAAATATAAATTAGGGGATGTAAAACAACAACATGAATGGTCATCCCCTGTCCCAAAGTGAGAGCTGCTATGGGTAATGGACTGATTCTTTGGGTTCCTGGATTGGTACAGCTAGGGTAAACATTGTCTTGAAGGGGCAGGCACCATCCAACTATTTGTGATGGGAAAAGAAAGAAAATTGGTTTTGAAAGATGCCTGAAGTCATTTTGGTAACTGATTGGTTGGGGGTGTCTTCTGACAAATGTTATACTCTTAACAAGTATATGTACAGGAACATACAAATGACTGTCCTGATTTTAAAGATGAAAGGTATTTTGATTGCTTGAGAATGTCATACCTTTTATTTTGAGGCTACTCAACCACTCTCCTCTATCCCTCTGTGTCTACCTCTTCATTTCATACCCACCCAATCTTTGCCCTCATTATAAACAAAACAAACAAACAAACAAAAAGACAGATGAATCCAATTTGTGGTATCAGCTACCAATTATGTCTTATTTTATAACCTCATAGTTTTTAATACTATGTCTATATAGAAGAGTAATAATAGTTAGGGTTTATCATTTGTCTATTCTCCTGTTCTGGACCCCATGTATGGATTTTTATCTAATGGCAATTGTGTTATTATTGCCTTATTGGGCATGCCTTCCAAGGACAGTTATTATTGTAGTTTCCCAAGGCTCACAGCTAAATAAAATGATCCTCAGCAGTCTCTTCTGGCTGTATGAAGACTACCTTTCAATTTAGCACTCCGAAAGCAAGCCTGCAGGGCTAAGCTCTGAGATAGTGCCAGCTTGATATCTCCCTGCTCTAGAACTCCTCAACAGAAATAGTGTTTTATTATAAACTTTGGGAGGATAATCAAGAGCAACAGCAACAGCCTGTAGTGTTTAGAGGTTCAAAAGACCACAGTAGCCCAGCAATTCCAAAATAGAATCCATTCCTTGCACTTCGGCATTTTATTTCTTAGCCTGTTGTGTCTAGTTGGGATTAATGTCATCTCATTATTATTTTTATGGTTTATGTATGTAGTTTAGCAGTCTTGTGCAATGTTAGATTTTCATATTACCTAAATAAGCCTTTAGCATTAGTTTATCCATCTCATATTTCCACAACTGGCTTGACCTCCCATTCCACGTACACTTAAATATGTTCTATCATCTCTTTCTGGACACCATTAGTTGAGTGAATGGGAAAAACCATTTCCACCTATACATCTGACAGAGGCTTAGCATCTAGACATATATACAAGCAAAAAAAACATATTATTTTAAATCAAATAAAATAAATCTTTAAAAAAGAGAAATAGAAAATCATACATAAAATACAAGGTAACATGTTAAAAGAATCTATGGGAACTACCTCTTCATATTTGGAAGGCAGAATATATTTCTAAACCTTTGAGATGATAGTAAAAGCAATAATAATAATTCTTTTTAAATGCCATGTATACTGTATTTGATCAAGACACCTTTATAGTCAGGAAATTCATACTCTTCCTCTTTTAGTTGTTTACACATGACTTCATTTTCCTTAAGGAAATGATGTGCCCAAAAGGGTTGGAAACTCCCTTTCCTCTGAAGGTGATTATTATCTGTGGATTTGTATACTATTCAGGCCAGCAAAATTTGGCAAGTAAGATGAATCTGAGCATTTTGAATTATTTTGTTGTTGTTACAAGTTAATATTATGAAACACATTTCACCATGCGAATGCATCTCACATACTTAAGCAGAAATCCATGGTCTCACAGAAGGTCATGGTTAAAAATCAATGGATCATAAAACAAACAAAAAGACAGGAATGTGGGAAAAGGACCTGAATGGAGGATTAATAGATAACATAGGAGGTATGAAGAAGAGAAGGTGGGCTAAGAGAATAAAAGAATTTTAAAATATCAAATTATATAAAGAGTGAACTCTTTATTAATTTATTATGAAAATTGGATTTTATTTGTTTTTTATTGCTTTTGTTTTGTTGAACTAATGCTTTAAACTTTCTCCATTAAAATATGGTCTTACGATTGGAGTTGAGAAGGTCAGTTGACCTAAGTGGAGTTAAGCATTCATTTGGCTCTTTTTGTGTGTTTGAGAATGTTTCTGTGTATGCTTGAGGCTGGAGGTCAATGCTGGATGCTGCTACTATAAGGAAGGTGACCTGTGAGACTCAAGAATCCACCTCCATCTGCATACCATGCCAAGGCTATCATGTGACTTCTGACAATCAAATCTGGGTCATTGATGCTGTGATTTTCAGTGACATTTCATTATGCAAATATTCTACTCTGAATATTACATACATGTTCATTCCTAATTTATTTGGAATTGCATATTCTAGAATAGAATTAACCTATGTTTTTATGACCTGTGGCAGTTTTTATGGGGTAGTGAATATGTAAGGAAATAAACATAATAGAAAATGTGAAAGTATAAAATTTTCCATCTACATAAATGCTACTTTTCAGTAATCAGTGAAAAGTTAATTCATATTTATGTATTGTTTGTTACATGATATGATTTCTATAGAATATATTGTATATTACTATGAATTTTCTCTGTTTTACTTTTATTTTTGTTTCTTCTAGTTACTGGCTGACCAACAAAGTTCCTATCAAAAGACCCAGCACAGGTCTCCTCATGTATACACTTGCCACCAGATTCTGTGATGAAATTCACCTTTATGGATTCTGGCCATTTCCTAAGGATCTGAATGGAAAAGCTGTCAAATATCATTACTATGATGACTTAAAATATAGATACTTTTCCAACGCAAGTCCTCACAGGATGCCATTAGAATTTAAAACATTGAATGTGCTACACAATAGAGGAGCTCTAAAACTGACCACAGGAAAGTGCATGAAGCAATAAGGCACTCTTTGAAGGATTAAAAACTGAACACAGACTTTTAAAATGATGCTTCTGGAGATTTAGAAACAGGATCCAAAACAAGGCTGGGTTTCAGCATCCACCACTTGACTGAGTAGCTGAAATGGAAGTCTATGCGAATCTGCCACCAGCTGATGAAAACCCTGCAAAGTGCTCCAACTACAAAATATTCTGACTTCAAGGGTCCTAGTAAGTGCCACTTCCATGAAGAATACAGTTTGAATGTATTATCAGTAGTGTTTACAAGATCCAACAGTGCACTCATCATCAGTTAGCAAAGCAAATGTGTTCATCCCTGTGGGGCAGCCACTGTAACGTCAAGCACACTGGAAGAGAAACCCAGGAGCACGACTCAGCCCTGGGGAGGTGAAAACATCCCTAACAGCAGAAATGAAGAAGCCAGTCCAAGCAGTGAAATCCGTGACATGAAGCCACTGGAGGGAATGCTTTCAGCCAGGACACTGAGAATGGTCATGTTTACGTTTTTGCTTATATTCTTGTTTGTCTTTTGACATTTATTTTGGTTTGGGTTTAGGGTGCTTAGAAATTCACTTGAGATACAGAAATGGGAAACACATGTGAGTGAGAAAAATGAACATCAAACAGTCCTTTCTAAAGTCCTTACATTTTTTAAACAACAGTCACACCAAACTTATGTATGTTTGTTTGTTTGTTTTACTTTGCACAATTCTAAATCTCTGGATTATAAATCAATGGTGTAGCGGGTACCAGCCAATCTATAGCACTCGATAGTAGTAAGCTATTGTAAAGGAGTGATATTTGAAAAAAAAATTGGTAAAAATAGTAGAAGAGTTTCACTCTTGGTACCAAAGATTATACCATGCTCCTACACAGTAAGCCACTCTCCTGTCATAAAGAGAATATATTATTCACATGAACACATTTATATGATGTTAATACAAAACTTGACTCTACAAAGTTAAAAGTTTTCAAAATCAAATATTATTTTTAATTTATTTCTTTGACATTTCATAATAAATTTGTGGAAACATGTAGCCATGTAGAGTAAATGTTGGATCAGTATAGCCAAAATGAGACTTCTCATTCAGTAAAATCATCTTGGCTATTCAGGTGCAGAGATCAATATCAACCATTTACTATTATTTTAAAATTTCTCTCTACAAAATAAGACGATTAACTGAGCAATGTTCTCATAGCAGGTAATTAATTCAAAGCAGTTTAACAATAATACATCAGCATTGAACATTTAAAATGAATTCAGTTGATGAGGGTTTTTCTGTAGTCGAGTACAGTTGCATTATGACTACATTTCTAAAGGAACATGAGCTTACTCATAGAGTGACTTACTGACTTTCGTACAAGACTGAGCTGACTGGTGGCCAGGCTCTCTATTTTTTTTGAAAGCAGAACTATATTCTCGCTTCTGCTTTTGCCTGCAGCAACTTAACATGACTTCCTGTTTCTTGGGGGAGGCCATCAGAAAGAAGAAAGCAGAAATGGCATGAAAAATGTGCCATGTTTTGTTTTTCTAAGTCAGGTAATCTAAAATGAATGAAGAGCACAGCAAAGGTATACATATATATTACATATGTATTCATGTTATAGACAAGGAAGGTCATGTAGTAGAGTTACCAAATTTTTAATAATAGTTGCAGTATTTTTTAAAACATCGACAGAATCTCAGGATAAAAATAACATTTTCTGAGAATACATGAATCAAAAAAACAAAGGGAATGCATATGGGAA
Source organism: Montemys delectorum (assembly GCA_019843815.1). Taxonomy (NCBI): domain Eukaryota; kingdom Metazoa; phylum Chordata; class Mammalia; order Rodentia; family Muridae; genus Montemys; species Montemys delectorum. The sequence continues at coordinate 30,936 of JADRCD010194033.1, read as the reverse complement.
TTTTATAACTAGCATAAATTATTATCTCAATATACCCTTATCATTAAACTCCTTTTCTATTTGGAAATTTGACAGTGTTAAATACGTGTTCTATAAATGTTAAATTGAAAGTCTAGTATACTGGATATGTGAACATTGGATAATGTATAAAACTTATTTTGAACTCTATGTAGATTTGGGTTCAAACCAACAGCTGACATGAATTCCTTAGAAATCTGGAAGTTAACAAGCAAATTCTGACAAGTAAATATTGTCCTGGCACTCGTTCAAAGTATGTACTTGAAAGCAGAAGCATACTGTTTTGACTTAAATTTTAAGAAGAAAAAAAAAATGTGTTTAAACAACATTTTGGCCACAGCATGCACAGCTCAGCCATCCATTCTTCCTGCATTGATGTCTATCTCTTACATGCATTGGGTAGTGCCTTTTAATGTCTCTGCATTGATTCTTCACCCTCTGCTTTGTGTTTCCTAAATGCTTGCCCAGTTAGGGAAATGTTCCATATCAAAAGGGCTTCAGATTTGAGAGATAGCTACTTTTGTTCATCTCAGGGAACTTTCAGTACATAAGAATGAATTCAATTAAAGACATTTAGTAATCAAAGAGGAAATACTGTGTGAGATTATTTCATTCTTGCACACATACCCTTTTGTTTGCCATCACAGCTCAATCCCTATCATGGCGTTCTTACAGAAAGAAGGCAAGGAGAGAAGTGAAGACTAACAGTAGGGAAAAGAGTTAGGATTTGACACACATGGTGGCATAAGGGATCATAACAAAATCAAATTATAAGCATATACTTGAACTATCTATGTTTTCCATAATACAGTATTCTAACAGCTTTATTTGTTTTATTTCATTTTTTATGATTTAATCATGCACCTGGGAATGCCCAGGCAGTTGACTGTGAAATATCCCAGTCACTGACCTAACATGATTGCTACTGTGCTTTTGACATGAGCAGACCATGCAAATATTCTCATTATTGCTACTCAGCATAAACTATACTTAATAATAAGTTGTTGAAAGAAAATATGAATCAATAATAGATTTTCAGAGCAAATCTAGTGATTTAGCCCACAGGAACAATGAAAGAACTGTGGAAGTTTTTCTCACTAGGAGAATGTGCTGGGCATTCAAATGTCTTCATGTGTTGTATATCATATGAACTGTATATCAATTGTTAATGAAAATCTCCACATATATCCTTACAGAAATGCTTTATTTAAGAAATGCTAAGGGTAGTGTACAGACAAGTGAGTGACTGTTCAAGAAAGGATAAACAAAGTAATTTATTTATAGTTGTGCCAATTAGTCATAATGCATATTATGTGATATTTAGTTCACAGAGTTGTTTTCATGTGATTATTATAAGGACTATGTATAGCTGTGGAAGGGGGATGGAAAAAGTTGTGTATAGTTAGCTGATATCTCTACAAGTCTGAGAGTTTCCCCATTAAATGTTGTCAATACACCAAGGTTTTAATAAAAACAAGTAAGGGTAATTATTTGTATTTGATATACAAACTCCAAATACAACCCATCTAGAAATAGATATTTTATAATATATGTGCTATAAATATATCTATATAGTACAAATAGACATGTGTGATGCATATATACCATGTTATATATGTATATCTGTGTGTCCACACTGATTCTGTAATATGTGCACAACTAGATGTGTGTTACATTGCTACTATCTTCAGGGTCTGCACTGTGAACTGCCCTGGAGATCATGGCCACTTTAACAACAGAAGTTCTTTTGAAACTTCATTTACTACTCTGCTTTAAGAAAGACCTGCTTTGTAGCTGAATTATATGTTCTCTCCTAGAGTAATAGTGAGCAACTCGTATCTTCAAATCTTTCAAAACAGGAGTAAAGAAAACAGTATCTTCAAGCTGGCAATGTATTTAAATTGCAGTTTTCCGATTGTGGTTCCAGGTTGTGTGTTTCTCTTTTATGTAGCGCCTTTTAAAAAATATTGGTTTTGTGTGTGTGTGTGTGTGTGTGTGTGTGTGTGTGTGTGTGTATAGGTGAAAACACAAGTGTTTTAATGTATATAGCAAGAAGAAGAAGAAAAAGAGTTTACAGACGGCTTTGCTGCAGAGGATAATTGCTACTGAGTCTTTCTCATGCCATCCATGAAGGGGAAGGAGGGATGAAGCTTACTTTGTAGGTTCATTCTATTCAACAATGTCTTCTGTTGTTTGTGCATAGCAATGAGCTATGCCTCCTTTTTCATTTGTACAATTGTAAAATAAATTCCTTGTTTTTCAATTTTTTCTCTTATCTTCTATATCTACGCCTTCAATTTCACGGCATATATGTCAATACCGGATGACTGACTGCATTTATGAAGGTCTCATTACTGCCTGAGTCTTTTCCAATTCCAGCCTCATTGATTGACAATTAGTTTAAACATTTGTTTTAAATGCATTCATGGATATATAGTAGTTTCAATACCAGCATGAATATCAGGAATCACTCAAGAGTTGGGGGTGGAATATTCTCTGTGTGTTTTGTAGTCTGGGACATTCACTACACAGGTTACTGCAATTTGTTTCTAATTCATGCTTCCACTAAGTATTATAGCTGAGTCATTTGTCCTCCGGGGCTAGAGCATTGCTGACTTTTCACACACAGTATTCCCCAGGGCTGCCTGTTAACATGTGACTTCATCTGCAAAAGTGCTGCCATCTGATGTTTGCCTTCCAGAAGACGATTTAGAAGGACTATTTACTTAAATCATTTTCCAGGCCTTTCAATAACTTACAAAGCTATGTTTTCAGTCATAACCTCTCTATTCAGGAACACGCTTTAAAAGTAATTTTATGAGGTACCTTTCAACATTGTACAATTATGAGTCAAGTGCTACTAGACACTGTCGCAGGACAATTAGAGATGGTTGATAAGTCTACATGCCCTTTTTAATCTATTCTTTAAGCTTTCGTACTTACATTTACTTTTCTGCATCCATAAATAGTGTTCATTTTATCTCTTTCTGTTGGAATAGTCAGTTCACATGCTGAATCTCTGGTCTAATGGTGTGCAACAGCGCACAGAACTTTGTGTAAGCATTGGTGACTTTGAATCAGTTCTATAAAACTTCATGCTAAAAAAAACCCTACTTTTGCATTAAAGCACACTTTAATGTGTGTTTTAATTTAAAGTATATTTGAATGTCTAAATTGTGACTAGAACCTGTCACCATTCTTTTCAGGATACAGCTAAATGTGCTTTGCAAGGGGCTGAATGGCATGTCCTCACACAGGTATAATGGGCACACAGGAAAAATTTAAACATTAAAATATGTAACAGACTCTGAGGAACAGTGAAATTAAGCAGAAAGTAAACTAATATACAAGGGGCTATATTTATAGTAAAAACAGGCTGAACGGATGCTCATAGTATCTCAAGATTCATTAAGCTAGTTTGTGTCTCACCTATCTTGTACTAATGGTGCTTAAACTGTCAACACTTTAGGTCAAATACTTTTCTGATTATCACATATATAATATAATGCATTATAATAGTATTAATTTATTATATATTATAGTGTATAACACATAATCTATAATATACATACATATATAATATATGATACTGTATGTATATTAACTTACTTAATTTGAATAAAAGTATAAGACTTAGGTACTGCTTCCATTTAAATTTGACACACACTATTAAAAAGATTATGAGATGTCTTCAAGGAAACATGACTCAGAAGTAAAAGACTGGGGACTTGAACTCATTGACTCTAGGATCCACTCTCTCCTGAATCTTGATACTATCCTCTCTCAGGACTTCTTGTTCATCACTAACAGTGATGTCCTTTTGAAATGTGGCTAGAGAACTTTCTTCAGGAGATGGCGATCAATACAGAGCTGGTCAATGTGTGCTCAGAAAAAAGATGTGGAGTGTTCAGCCCTAAATGGGAAAACTACATCACAATCCTCCATCAGAAGGCTCAGGGGTCATTGCATGAAGGGAGAAAGAATGATTCTCAAAACCCAAAGTGATGTATAACTACAAGAAAAGAGCTTCTTTTGGACACTACATGGCAGCTACTCATACTAACTCCCAGTCGTGTTTTCAACAAACCTAAGACCTACACAAATTCAAGCAAGAGCAATATTCAGTATTCAGAGTGGAAGTAGCCACAGAGTCTCACTCCTAGGCAAGCAACGATTGGATGATAGCTACTAGGTAATGGGGTGTCAATGTAATTGGTTTCTGAGAACACCAAAGCACAGAGCGTAACAGAATATGCAATCAACTAGGGCATAAGAAAGTTTCCAAGTAACAGTATATAAGAAACTTCACTTGTAGCTTTAGTAACGGCTCAAAATGCCAGGCTAGACAGGCACCAGTTTCCCAGGCCTTAACAGAGTGTAAATGTACTAATGTGAGTAAATATGTGGGGATCAAAGGACAACTTCTGGTGTGATTTCTCGTGTACTATGTCCCTCCTTTGAGATAGACTCTCTTGTAAATTTCGTTTTTATTTCCCCAGTTGAAGTGATGAGATAAGAGCCAGACCCTAAGCTGTGGGAATATGTGTTTTGGGATAAGCCTAGAGAGTTTCCATCTCTGTTTTACCTATTCTTAGGCTAAACATGGTAGCTGAAAACAAACACATCATCCCCCCCACCCAAAAAAAAATCAACCCTGATCTTGCATTCTCCCTGGTTACTGAAATATAGGCACCAACCCAGCTACAAAATCTTTGACCTGCAATCTGTTTTGCCTGCAAAATATATTAGTTCAACGATGGCACAGAACTTGTTGGGTATCCAACCAATGTCTAATTTGTCTTAAGGCACACTCCATGAGACACAAACCCAGCCTGACACTGCTTGTGAAACCAAGAAACAAAGACTAAATAGCCTAGAGACCTAGGGTGAAATTAAACTTTACTGGTCTAAAAAAAAAATCAAAGTGTAACAATAAAATGATCCCTAATGATATTCTTCTATATCAGCGTCTTAACCAGTCATCACCAGAGAGGCTTCCTCTGGCAGCAGATGAGAACAGATGGAGAGACCCACAACGAGGCATTTCCTGAGAGATAGACTAAGTAAGGAGGCCTCCACTCAGAATAGTTCCACTCAGAACTTAGAGAATCCAAATGAAGAGGAGGCAGAAAGAGTCTAAGAGCCAGAGGTAATGGAGAACACAGCCCTCTGAATCCACTAAGCACGGTGCATAGAGTTCACTGAAACAGCAAATACTAAGCCGAAATGGGTGTGCACCAGGTCTTTTGTGTATGTACTATAGCTAGTGGGTTTGTATTTTCATGAGACTTCTAATCATGAGAAGTTGTTCTCTGACTTTCACATCTGCTCCTTGAATTCTTCTCCTCCTTTTGGGTTGCAATGTCCAACTATTAACATAATAGTTTTTGCTTCATTTTACTCTACTTCATATTGTCATATTTAGTTGTTATCTCTTAGAAGCTTGTACTTTTCTAATGAGAAAGAGAAAGGGAGTATATCTGGAGAAGAGCTGTTTGGGGGAGGAACTGGGGAGCAGGAGTAGAGAGGGTAACTACAACCAGGATACATTGAATGAGGAAAAGAAAACTAATTTTAATAAGAGAAAAAAATTGATTCTGACTTAAGGCCATTTATGCGGAGTCCATCCCACCATTATGCAATATATTACTGGCCAACTACTCCTCATGCTCCCTTATATACACAAAACATAGTGTTGCAGGAAGGATTAGGTGCTAATCTGCATGTTCTGCAACTTAGAATCTTGCAATATTTTTACTCTCCACCTTCTGCCCAGCCCTGCTTTCTCAGCCCCAGGCTCCCAACACCACACAGATGGGTTGAATCTAAGCACATCTGCCACTGTTGCTGAGATATAAACACACTCAGCTGGAAGCAGATGTTTTCCAGGAAAGGTCACTACCATCAGAACTGCTCAGCTCTGGCTTCTATGTTAGTTAATGCTTCATGCTTGGCCACAGGCCTTTCTGTCCAAATAGTACTTGACTCTCACATCTAGAACAGTAACAGAATTGATGTAGGTTAATTCACTGGATTTCATCAGGCACGGGTATGTAGAAATATGAGTAAAGAGTGCCCCTCCTTGTAGGTTGAAGTCTTTTTTTCTGTTGCTATGTTGTTTTAATAAACCTTTATGTTAACTTTAAGAATTCATTTATATATCTTTTCAAAAATATAAATCCCAGAAAGGAAGAATAGAAAGAAAAATATCTACATTAGTAGTATAAATCAAGTTGTTTTTCAGTCATAGTTTTAACATGCATAACTCTAATTTTTGTTTTTTTCTAGACTATAAAAAAGCTAGGTATTTTTCCTGGCATAAATTTATTCTACAGATCATGTTTACATATATTTTTTCACAGTTCATCAACTAGTTTTCAATATATATATATATATATATATATATATATATACATATATATATGTGTGTGTATATATATACAAATCTTGATTCCATATATTCATATAAAAATGTAAAAAACACTTCATCTAAATATAAAATGATTATATTTATTCATTTATTTATATATATATGATAATAAATCCATAAGACAGTCTTTTAAGCATTAGGTATATCTTCTGACCAGTGACAACTTCTCTGTTAAGTCAATGTGACAAGCATTCATTAACTGTTGATTACAGCAATAATAATGTAGTAATAGTTTTATATATGAGGCTATGTTTTAGTTGTTATAATAACAAGGAACATAAAATGCTGATCATCTATAGTTGATTTGACAGGTCATGAAACAAAGAACCTTCAGAAGTGATCTAAGATTAATATAACAGGACCTGTCCTCTGAAGTTTGAGATACTGAGGGCAGAAATCAAGATCTTGAAGACAGAACAGAAACAAAAACTACTGTGTAAGCACAGAAGAGAAGAAACAGTTTCTCCCTTCACTGTTCTTCCATTATTATGAATGGTAGAGTTATAAAAAGAAAGAGCTATTAGCCTAGAGAACTAGAATTTCATCAAATCCTTCTGTATAAAAATTATAGATTTCATTCTCACATTAGTTTTCTGAATTCATATTTGAATTTTATCTTTAAATAAAATAAAAGTCAGGGAGAGGGAGGCACTTGAGTGTAAAGGAGGGGAGGGAGAAGAAAAAGGAGGCAGGATCAGTTATAGGGGTGGAGGGGAGATTTGGGGTAAGCTCAGAGGGCCAGAAGAGTGAATATAATATGTAGCTTCTGGATGTGGGGATGAGGGGAACCTCTAGAAAGTCCCAGAGACCTGGGTTGTGAGTGGCTCCCAGGACTCAATGGAGGTGACCTTAGCCTAAATGCCCAACAGTAGGCAGGGGAACCCAAAGAGACCAATTTCTTTTCAGTAGATAAAGAAAGCCCCCAGTGGAGGATAGGCTCACCACTCCACCTTCAAGATTTTTGACCCAGAATTGTTCCTGTCTAAAAGTAATGCAGGAAAAAAAGCAGAGCAGAGACTGAAGCAAAGGCCATCTAGAGACCAGTCTAATCTAGGATCCATCCCATGTGCAGGCACCACACCCTGACACTATTACTGATACTATGCTGTGCTTACAGACAGGAACCTAGCTTGGCTGTCCTCTGAGAGGTTCTACCAGCAGCTGACTGAGACAGGTGCAGAAACTTACAGCCAATCACTGGACTGAGGTCAGGGACCCCTCTGAAAGAGCTAGAGGAAGGATTGAAGGAGATGATAACCCCATAGGATGCCCAATAGTGTCAACTAACCTAGAACCCTGGGAGCTACCAGAGACTAAAAGCATACACAGCATACATGGCTGATCTGTGTAGCAGAGGACTGCCTTGTCTGGCCTCTATGGGAGAGGATGCAGACCAATCCTGTAGAGACTTGATACCCTACGGAAGGGGGATGTCGAGGGTGGGGTGGGGGGGAGCACCCTCTCAGAGGCAAAGGAGAGGGATAATGAGATGAAGAACTCTGAGAGGGGAGATCGGAAGCAATATTTAGACTGCAAATAAATAAAATAAATAATAAAAATAGTTAAAAATAATGAGAAGAATTAAAGTCCAATCTAAAACGAGGACTTACAATAAAATAAATTAATATTTCTGAAATTATCCATTTTACAAGTTTCAATTTGATAATTTTAGTATATATGTTAGCAACTTGAAAGAATGTACCATGAAAAGAAATGCCTGGGTTCTAAGTAACAAGTTTTAACTAATTTTCTAGTAATTTTAATGTGATTTTTAAAGTATTAACTGACTAAGATCCATAACCTGAAAAGCCACTCTCAGACTGTAGAATAGGAGCACTCTAATATTAATTTTGTCTTTGGCAACCACATCTACTTTCTCCAATGTGGGATTCCCAACATGTTTCTGAAATATGTTTCTAGAAGACTACCTGAAACTTTATTCCTGTTTTCTATATGTATATTCTTATCAGTTCTGAGTGTTTGTAAAGCTTAGTAAATTAAAGAACACCCAGAGTAAAATCAAATTATCTATCCAGATAAATATATAGTAAAGAATGTAAAAAAAAAACTCATATTTTTAGGCTTCATTTAATACATAGCAGGAAGGGTTCTTATAAAAAATTGTTTAGTTGACAAATATCACTTGGAATATGAAGTGAGGAACCAGGCCAACTATGACAGGATGCGAGATAAAGTACAGATAAAGACATGTTGTAAATTGTCTGATTCTGTATGATGGTATTCAATTTTCCTTGAATAATTGAGGGGCTATGTGATAAGATCTTGATTCAAGGAATAGAACAATAGCAAATCAGGTACTGCCCTCCCCTGGTTATTCTTTAAATAAATAAATAAATAAATAAATAAATATCTCACTTGTTGGTCTGCAAATACACATTTTAGGAAATATCTTCTAGGGTTTTATTTTTTATTTATTTATTTATTTTATGTTTGTTACCACAATTTCTGAACCCCAGATATTTCAGGGGAAAGGAAACAGTATTTGGGAGCTTGGATGGTAAATCCAAGGTATTTTTTTTTTCTTTGAATTAGGATTGTTCTTTCTACCAAATCTAATCCAATGACCAGTTTTATGATTTGGTAGAAGCCTGCCAAATTACAGAAGACTAAAGATAGTCGGTTGAAAATCAGAATTCCATCACCTGTAGATTACCTCATCTGTTGCTATTCATATTCTTTTATTAGACCTCAGAGTTCTTCAAGAGTCTGAGCATTTACCGGGATTTTATTTGCTAGACTTTGACAGGCATAGTTGTGGATTAATATTTATTCCAGAAATTAATCACCAAGAGATATTAAAGGAATCCTCCGAGTTTCAGACTTACTCTTCTTTCTATGCACGGTACACGTAAACCACCTCCTGGTTAACATCAGTGTCAGCTACCTCTGCCAGAATGAGAACTCTGCTTCCTTGACTATTGACACAGTGTGGAGAGAAATCCCAGTTTAATGAAGTTGCAGTGTTAGCTTTAACTTCAGAGAGATACTTATTGTATACCCTGGAAGAAATCAGGGCATCTAATTTAATGGATTTTAAATCATGAAGAGTAGAAACAAATTTCAAAAAAATGAATTATTTAAAGTAATGAGAAGCTAGTTAATAGTGCTTTTATGCCATGTTTGTAAGGATTGAAACTAGATATGGAGCTGTTCATTTAATGCTTACTTAAACTGAAAAGCACATCCTTGTAAACATGCATAATGTTTTGACCATGGCCTGTCATTCTGCTGAGTCGTTAAGATTTCATGCTATTCTATTAATTAGGCTATCACACTTTTTACTGAGGAAGTACATAGCGAAAGAAATGTATCTCTCAGCAACACTAATGAACCCCTTGCCTCTTCTTAGTTTTTAAGAAACTGTCCATTTGTCTCAGAGAAAAAAAATGACATATAGGACCCTTTTCTAATGATCTGTAGATTTGTAAGTGCACTCGACCTACATAGTGAGCCTAGCAATTGTATTTTATCCACATATAAGATTTACACTCAATTAGGAATTCTGATAAGGTTAAATTATTTTCTCCTCCAACACGACTTGATCTAATATAATACCATTTCTCTCATTTCAACTTGCCTCTAAAGTTGTTCAACTTATCTTGTTGTCATCCTGGGCAGCCTGGCCTAGGTTAGAGCCATTGGCAGTGTGCCCGACCAACAGTTGTAGTAAAGAGCGAACCCACAGTGTTAGATCTATTAACAGTTCCAACCCTGCCAGTCTAGAAAAAGTATCCATGGTCCCCCTGAAGAGTCCATGAATAAAATAAGTGTCGTTATTATTAAGATCAAAGTAAGTTTAATAAAATCAAAGAAATTTTTGTCTTATTAAAAGATGAATGTTATTAGGAAAATAAAATTAACAGTGAAAAAGTTTCTACCTGACCTGAGTAGACCCAGCAATAATGCGAGTAGCTGACAGTTGGATAACTTCAGAGAAAGAGAGAGAAAGTACAATGAACGATAGAATACTGGAAAAAGAACGAGTTAGTGGGAGGCCAACAGGGTGCAGCAGTAAGAGTAGAACGAAAAATATCAACAATAATGAGAGATGATGTAAGGAAGTGGCAATTGGATGGGAGGATAGGGAGAAGGCTGGTATTACCCATCAGTCATGAAAAATAATTAGGTTACAGTGGGAAACTGTTGCTTGCGTCCTGGACAGCTCTTGGCCCGACCCTACCTGCCCTTGGGGGTTGGGGGTGAGTTGGCACAGAGTCAATGACAGACTCCAGGAGCAGGTGAGAAATGCTGCAGCCAGCTTATCTGAGCTCTGCAGCAAGCGCCTTTCATACTCTCCACCCACGCTCCCATTGGTCCCAAGAAAGTATCTAAACTAAACAGTAGTTCCTGATTGGCTGGCATTATTTGCACCAACAATCCTTGGTCTTTCAGGGAGTCTTCATTAGGTCCTCCTGCAGGAGATGTTTCTGCAGCTCCACGGCCGCCAGCATTTTCATAGAGGCTGCCCGCCATTCCTGCTACAGGAAGCCTACTTGTTTTTTTTCTTCTTTCCTTCTCTCTCTCTCTTTCTCTCTCTCTCTCTCTCTCTCTCTCTCTCTCTCTCTCTCTCTCTCTCTCTCTCTCTCTCTCTCTCTCTCTCTCTTTCTTTCCCTCCCT
>JADRCD010194033.1:0-19750 GCA_019843815.1 Montemys delectorum | reverse complement strand
TCTCTCTCTCTCTCTCTCTCTCTCTCTCTCTCTCTCTTTCCCTCCCTTCCTTCCTTTCTTGTGAAGCAAAAAACGCGTTAATTAATATAAAATATTAATATATGCATATTAATGAGATTGGCCTCAATATTGTTTTAGATTGTGCCCAGTTGCAGTGATAAAACACTATAAATTAAGAAAATTTGAAATGAAAATGCTTATGTCACCATATACTTTCAAGTAACAGTTCATCATCAAGGAAAAAAAATCAAGGGAGGAGCTCAAGCATTATATGAAAGCAGAAGAGATAGAAATACACGGACTACTGGCTTACACCTTCAGTTATATTCATCTGCCTTCATCTGCCTTTCCTGTTCAGTGCACATTCACTCGCCTATGGATGGTACTGCCCAGAGTCGACTGGGGTCTCCTATTTCAAATACAAGTAAATAAAAAATGTAATGCACACACGCCTACAAGCCTGTATGACAGAGGCAATTCTTCAACCGAAACTTCCTCTTTCCACATGTGTCGAATCGACAACCAGGATACAAATGTTGACATCAGACACTATTGAGGAAATTTGCAATCAACAAGACCTCTTGAAAACCACTGGACTTACTTAGTCAAGAGGTAATGTTGGCATAGAAGTCAGTGCTGTCAGCATTTGAGGAGAGATGTGGTTGAATAACAGAGGCAGGGTTGTAGAACTTCAGAATCAAATTTATAGAAATTTTTATGCAATTTTAGAGAGGCATATGAGTCAAGGATGATGCTTCAGCTTTGTACTAAGCACCTGGAAGAATGAAATTAAGATGGCATGTGGAGATATGAGTATGAAACTTAAGAGAAAGTTAGAACCACTTAAGTGTCATGGTAGAGGACAGGTACTGTTGTCAGCGATGTACAATTTGCCTCACCTGGAAAGAGAGATCTTATTAAATATCAGGACCTTCCATACTCAGTGATAGTTTGAGCTATGAATTTGTAATAACGACATCAGAATCAATATAAAATAATTAAAATACACTCCATATGTTTTGAGCTCATATGTGTGTGTGTGTGTGTGTGTGTGTGTATGCACATATATATTTTTTTTATTAGATGTTTTCTTTATTTACAATATCTCCTTTACCAGGTTCTCCTCCAAAAGAAAAAAGAAAAAGAAAAGAAAATAAGAAAATAAAATGAAAAAATAAAACCAAAAACTAAAACAATCCCCTGTTCCCTCCCTACTCCCCTTGCTCACCACCCCACCCTCTCCCCACTTCCTGGCCCTGGCATTCCCCTACACTAGGGCACAGAACCTTCACAGGGCCAAGGGCCTCTCCTCCCATTGATGACCAACTTGACCATCCTCTACTATGCATATGCTGCTGGAGCCATTAGTCCCACCATATGTGCTCTTTGGTTGGTGGTTTAGTCCCTGGGAGCTCTGAGGGTACTAGTTAGTTCATATTGTTGTTCATCCTAAGGTGCTGCAAACCCTTCAGCTTCTTGGGTCCTTTCTCTAGCTCCTTCATTGGGGACCCTGTACTCAGTTCAATGGATGGCTGTGAGCCTCTACTTCTGCATTAGTCGGGTACTGTCAGACCCGGAGACAGCTATATATTTTTATGCGATTATTGAGAACTCCGTTAGTGTGTGGTATTCCTTTCTTTTTACTCATTCCAATTCCTTTTACAGTTCACTGGCATCATTGTCTAATAAAACTAACACCTCTATTGAAGTGTCTGTTTCAAGAGAATCTAGATGTTGATGGGTGATGAAGAAAGATGAGAAATAAAATTTTAAAATGTTTTTTAGCAGGAAAGATGATCTATTTCATTGCTCTTCATAAGTAGAGCACAAATATCTCTAGATACAAACTGGAATTGAGTTAAAAGATCTCGTCCACAGGCCCCTCTGATGGCCTATCCAAACCTGTCATGAGACCAAGTTCTGTACTGATTCTCCAAGGTCTAGTCTGTACTGATTCTCCAAGGTGAGTCTGCCTAACCCTGCTGTCCATGCACCCTCCTCAACTCACTAGATCTAGCATGGGTCCCTTTGCCTAGTTTGGTCACCCTTTCCTGTCCTGCAAGGAACTTCTAGGCTTCCCCCAGAATTCATCATGCCAGATCAACAAACCCCTACCACCCAATATTCAACCTCTCCATCCACCCAAATCCTATCTATCCTTCAAGGTCAAGCCAGGTAAGTCTGCCTAAGACCCTATCCACTCACCTCCTTCCTCAATGAGCCAAATCTAACCCTCAGTCTCTTATCCAGTGTCTAGACATAGTCTGGCCACCCTTGTCTGCCTAGAATCAACCTCTAGGCTTCTACTAGATGTATACAGTCTGTACCCACAAGACAGCCTTCTGACACACCCAAACTCACCACAAAGCCAAATCTATTCCCACTCTCCAGGCTTGGACAAGAACATACATCCTGAATAGCATCCCAGTCTCTTCTATCCAACTGACTTCATCTCTTTATGTCACTCACAACCTCTAGTCTCAACTTCTGTACATACCCTACCTTCTGTCCCAACCTGCTCAATCCATATCAAACTTAGAACTAACAAAAGAAGTCCTCATGCCAACAACTCATGATGAAAATACAAATAATATGAACCATCAAGCTAGTATCTTCTCCCCAAAACATACCGGTCCTAATGAAATGTCTGCCAGTGGGAATGAACTAAACAACATTCTGAGACAGGCAATTTAAAAGAACAATCATAAACTCCCTAAAAGAAATTAAGGAGCTTAAAGAGAACACAAAGAAACAGCTCAATGATATTAAGGAGAAAGAATTTAAGGAGAAGAAATGACTGAGTGATGGCCAACAGCATATATATGTTGGCACATACATACACATATATACTTTGCAGCAGGCCAGCCGATCTGGGCCTCCCTCAAGCCGCAGGAGAAACGGGGTCCTAGTCAGGTCGACAAGGCGTGGGTGAAGAAATAATAGCAGAGATGACACATGGAAGTACAGTATCTGAATGTATTTCTTAAAAATGGCATCAGACTTTTACAGTCATTGCAAAAGAGAAATGATAAGTCTAGCATCTTAGTAATCAAGGTACATCTGAGGCCACCTGAAACACACTGAGTCTAAAGTAGCCACCTCTTCTGGACAGGTGCTGCATCCCCCGGGGCCCAAGCGCTCTGGGACCGGGGGACTGCAGACTGCATAAATCTAAGTCCTAGTTCATCTAAGTTCCAGTTCTAATCTGTGTGAGTCCCAGCACGAGTCCAAGTCCAAGAGAGAGCACAAAGTGAAAGCAGGCTTATATGGTATACAGGAAACAGGGTGAATGGCAAAAGTCATGTAGGTGGGCGGGGGTTACAGCAACGGGCGCGCAAGACTGAGGTCACATAGGCAAGTGACCTACACCTCAAAGTCGGTAGGATCAGGTAGCCAGGTGTGAAGCAGGTGGAAGAGCAGAGATGCCCTCACTGCTGGGGCTAATTTGATATTCCTATGCTAATTCCCTGGTTCTGCTGGAGGCAAGGACTAGGAGAATCTGTTCTAGCATTTCCTGCTAATTCTCTGGGTCTTGCTGGAGGCACGCACCTGGAAGTTCAGACCTAACAGTTCTATCTAATATCCTTGAGTGAGGGAAGTCCTTCGATTACTTTCTAGTATGTAAAATAATTCTTTCTTCTGTAGGGCTGCCCTGAGAATTCTAACTATGTTAACAGTGAGCAATGGTGCCTGACCTCTGTTGCTAACTCTGAGGACAAGTGAGCAATGGTCTCTGACCTCTGTTGCTAACTCTGAGGACAAAACCTGTCTGACAGGCAGATTCCTTGAGAAAAATTCCAAGCTAAGGACAGCTTGGAATTGAATTAGGATATTTTGGAACATTGTGCTGGTCAGGAGACAATGCCTAATCTTAAGTTTAGCCATTAAGGAATCATTTCTTGGGGGTACTTTTATGCCTAAATAAGAGGGCATGTTGACAATTGGAAAGACTAATCTGGAACATGTCTGAGTTAGGAGATGCCAGCGACTGTCTGAATACCCAGGAGGCACAAGCTCCCTTTTGGGACCATGATGCCTCTTGTCCTTGATCAGGCTTTTACCCCAATACTGCAGACATGACTGGTGTAGACGAGTGAGCATAGCAATACTTAAAAGGATGAAAATCCTACTCCATTGATTCTTGCTTAGCCACGTTCATTGCTGCTATATTCACAATAGCTAGGAGATTATGTAACCTAAATGTTCTACCACTGAATATCTAATGTACACATACAATTTAGAGAACTATTCACCTATAAATAAAAATGAAATAATGAACTTTCAGGTAAATGGATAGAACTAGGAAAGATCATATTGATTGAGGTAACCAATATCCAGAAACTCCAATGCACCATCGTCTCTCTCACTGGAGGCTTCTGAGCTCTCAATCTTCAGATGTGAGTACAAATTCTTGTGTAAAAACAGAAAGCAGGAAAGTAAAAAGAGACCCTTTCAAGGATAGGGTTTATGGGGAAAGCAAGGTGCAAGCGATCAGATTGGGCAATGATGAAAGCCTGGGTCTTTAATTAGGGAGGAGTAAGATCAGATCAGAAGGAAAAGAGCTAAAATAACAGGAAAGATGATGAATAAACATCTCAAACCAATCTCAACTATTAATGACTATCTTAAAAATAATCCTGTGTCACACTAGACCCTTTGTATAAATATATACATATATAATTGAAATGAAATTTTCTCATCCAGGTTAACAGTACCCTCTCCAGGAGACAAACCATCTACCAACATCCAAAACACATGGGAAGCCATCTTTAGAGTTATTTTGTCAAAACTGTTCAAGCGACTACTGAGATATACAACCATTGTTATTGCCCTTAGTTACCATCCCATGTGATGTGGGAGGTAAGGTTCTACTGCTAAAGGCACCATGGACTTCAGGCACAGGAACAAGAGGTCACTGATACCGAAAAAAAACATTAATTCTTCCTTCCTGAAGACTATCTTTCATGCTACCAGAAGGCACAATGCAAAGTTCCAAAAAAGAGGAAGCAACCAAGGGCCCTACAGAGGTGTGAAGCCTATAAATCATCACAACAAACAGCAGGGTACATTAGCCCCAAGTGTATAGTGCTGCATGCCTTCCTAAGTGGTAAGCAATGGCACTCTAATTGAATATAAGACCTACACAAAAGGAGGGTTACTATTCCTGGAACTGTAACCCTAGCCAACTACTCAGAATAGTGAAGTTAATAGATCATGTAGGGGAACCTACTACTGTCACTTTACAAATCCCTCATTACATTCTAAATATTTGTACCGATACCCAGGTATAAGTGTAGTCCTTGTCCCTCCCTCATCAGGGAAACTTCTCCTTGCACCAGATGGGGACTATAAAAAAAAATCACAACCAATCAAAATGCAGAGCTGTGAACCCCAACTCTAAAACAAAACACATCTTGTACCTAAGGCTTGAGGATAATTCTTCAAGATGGGGTAGAAATATTGGAAGAGCCTAAGAATTAGGGTGTTTTCTGTGAGATAGTATCTCCTGTGACTACCATACGTCCCATAAAGTCTCAACAATGGGACTGCCTAGCCTGAGTTGAACAAAGAAAGCAATCTGAATCATACTAACGTAGATTGGGGAAAGCCCCAAAGCTTCAATTCTCCACAAAGAGACATGGGCAACTAAGGAAATTCAAGAGTGGGAGAAATAGTCATCCTCAGGGAACAGCACACCAATTTGCTATCTGTGGCAAATAGACAGCTCTGAAAGTATACATACAAGTAATAATAAACAGAACGAACTCTGTGTGTGTGTGTGTATGTGTGTGTGTGTGTGTGTGTGTGTGTGTGTGTGTGTGTAACAAGAATCAATGAAAAAAAGAAAGGTCACTAGTTTGCAATCAAATGCTCAACCACTCAGCTATAATCTCAACACCATGGATTTGAAAAAGAATAGGGGAGTTATATGATAGGGTTTGGAGATAGAAAGTAGAGGTAGAACTACTGTAATTACCTTCTAATTTCAAAAGCAAGAAGGTAGCACCATCATCCCCCATGGGTAGCTGGCTGGATTTAGATGGTACGGGTTGGCAAGTACAGAGGAAATAGTTATAAGGATCTCAAAGGTCACGGTTAAGTAAAATAAGTGATGGATTTAGAAAATTAATTAAAATGTATTGTTAGCTCACCTGTGACAAAAATTAGTGTATTCACACAGTTCACACTCTTCTATTTCTTTACTGAGAAGGCAAGGAAACATGTGGATCAGGCTAATCAGCTACTAGCCCAGAGAGCATGGTAGAAGAATCCTTTAAAAAGGCAAAATTTTCTAACAAGGAGATCGCTTCATCAAATCCCTGAAGGGAAAAAAATCGGTATCAATTCCTTAAGAAATATCTTCCCAAATATTTCTGAATTTTTCTGGAGTACATTCATGTTAGTTGATTGCAGCACATTTTACGGACTGCACATGCCTTCTGTGTTCATTTGTGGGGACTTTCATGGTACATAACCAGAACATGTATAAATAAGGGATAGAGGGAAAGCCACAGGTCTGACGTGAATTAGTCTTTCTCACGAATTTGCTAAAAAAATCTATTTTTTTTTAAATTCTTTCCTGCTGTGTTAATTGTCTATCTGCTTATGGTAAAAACAGCCCAGCAAAGGCTACCTATGGAAATAAGGATTGATTTGGGATTATAGTTCTATCAAACAGTTCATAATGACAAAGATGAGATTGCATCAGGCAGCCAGAGAAGAAAGCGCATTGACAGGTTAGAAGCTGAGGGAGGAAACCAGAAGCACATCAAAGCTTTAGATTCCCCAAACCTCTACAATGAGTATTTACTCCAGCAAGGCTACTTCCTAAAGCTCCATATCCTCCACAGAGCAGCACTTGGGGACCAAGGGTTCAAATGCCTGAACCTATGTGGGAACTATTGACCAAACTGTCTAACCTGATAACTGTGGAAGTTATAATACTGACAGAGACTCTAATATTTGACACTGTTATGATTCAGTAATTGATATAATTTTAATGTTGTGAAAAGTTTTATGATGAACCAATAGGACTAGATATGAAAATATAAAAAGCTAGATGCCCAAATCCCACAAAATGAAGCAATATTGCCATGTAGTTAAAACACCCTAGAATTTAGAGTCCTTCATTTTTCTTGTTAATTTATAGCATGTTTATATTTTTCAATTATATGTGGCTTATGCTGCATGATTTTTAGCAAGATTAAACGCTGTATCACAACTCATCATATAGTGTTGGATATTTCTCTTATCATTTTGCTTGTGGGTGCTATTCCTACAAATACTTACATTTTTGAATTTTTATTTAATATTCTAGTCCATGAACAAACATTTTCAAAGTATGTTTCTGTTGAAATGCTCAGACTGAAAAAAAAAAGTTCTTCTCTGGTGACATCCTCTTAACAGTTTCCCAGATGCAACACCAGTCTCTCTGTGTGGGTCAAAATGTGCTCCCTATGAACACCTGCATAGCTCAAGTAAAAAAGTTCTGTTAATTATAGGTTGGTTCTCTAGGTAAGCACTTTTCCTCACTGCAAGCATTTAAATCTATTTGCTCCAAAGGAAACAGGCTATCTTAAGGAGAAAATATATGCAGGTGACGAGAACCCTGACTGTATTAAATGATAGCTATTATAGATCTAAATGTAGTTTTATGATACTCTATGCCCATCACTTTTCAGAAACTTCTTTTGGTCTCTTTGTGCTTCTTGGTGCTTAAACTTTATGGGCTATGAGGTGATAACTACTTTTTGTGGCCCATGAGTATATAACTGAGAACCTTGCAACAAAATACAGATTAACAAGGGAAAATGCACAAGTAAGTTTAATATATGAGACATATAACATAGATGATGACTTAGAGAAAATAAGACATAATGGCCCAGAGAAATAGAGAAAAACTAATTTCATGTTTAAATTTGGTAACCAGTGCTCAATCATGGGAAAGCCTTGACAAGTAAGCATGAAGAGCCCAGGAAAAACTTAGGCTAGGCTAATTTTTTTTCAGATTATTTTGTCACAAAATTTTAAAGATAAGATGTTTCTTCCTCTTGGTACCTTCTGAATGAGGATCTCATGGCCTATTCCTTGAGAGAACAGAACATGTGGCCTTATAGTTTTATGTTCTGCCTCAGGAGGAAGGGGCAAAGGAACTTTTTGCTTCTGACATTTTCCTAATATTCCATGATAATGTGCCCCAAACTTTATCACATCTTGCCCTAGTTCACTATTTTAAGATCTTGAGTGTGGCACAGTTTTTCTGTTGCTTTTGGTTAATCTCTTTAAGTTAAAACATACTTCCAGATACCTACTCACAGCACATTATCTGAAAAACAAATAATGTCAATTGTGCCTTAATTCCAGTATCAGAATTTTTCCTCTCCCATCATGCTGTCCAAACTTGATTTTTATCAGTGATTTCTTTATTGGCTTTATAGCTCTGTGGATAGTTTAGAAATATAAACTGCATTTTATAAGTTCAAATATTTTGTGACTAAAATGATAGCTGTAAAACCATGTACAATAAAGTGAATGCTTGATACTTTTAGGCAAGTGAAATATTAATTTTTTTACTCATCAACTCCAAAACACACATATTTTAACAATTATTCATCTCTGAAATGAGATCACTACTTACTTAACACTGGTAATGACACAGTAATTGGAAGTTTTTATTTCTCTTAATTTTATCAAAAAATGATAGTTCTTAAATGACAGTGAATATTTGAAGTTTGAATTATATGATGCCTATTTAACATTTCATAACAACGTGAAAATGTGTAATTATTAGTCATGAAGTAGTATTGGTCATACTGTATCTACCCCATCTGTATTTCCAAGCCAGATGAGCTGACTATTTCATTCAGTATATCTCTCAATAGTACCAACTTTCACAACCAACATTTAATCAGTGTTATACAAACAACTAGATTATCTGCAAATATAACCAGGAAATCTTGCATCTTGAGACAGGAAATCAAATCAACTCTAACAAGACTGATTGCAAAATTTCTGGAGCAGTTATCAGTAAATATTATTTTGTCTCACATTTCTTTCAAAACTGGAAATACTACTCTGTGGTAAAATAATTAAAATGGTCTTTATACTTTGTTTACTCATTTAAAGCCTAAATTATTAAATACCATAAATAATTGTTCTGAATAATGAGACAAATGATATTCAGGTGGTCTTGAAAGAAACACAAATTTCACAGTGCATTTTTACATTAAACTACTTTAATTTTTACTGTACATTTGTGCATGTGTTTGTATGCATATGAAATCAGAACAGCCTGTATAATACTTGGAACATATCATTGCATTTGAAATCACTATTGTAGACTTCATTTGAAGCAAAATTCTGCTTTTGGCAGCAATGGGACATGTGGGATGGTCTTAAAATCCACATTCCTGGAACTTAGTGAGCAGAAAGGACTTAGCTACTTGTTCTGAATTCTTACTCTGAAAGGTCTGTTTTATCCCTTGGTCTGTAGATTTTCTTGAAAAGTAATAAATATGCCAGGTGATCAACTACAGACATGACTCTGAGATAAAGGCCTGCTGACATGGCACGGGGCTTCCCACTCTGATTTCAACTGTGTTCCTTATCAACCTTCTGCACACATCAGCCTGGTGAGACATTTTTCAGAATGAAAAACCACATCTAGGCTTTTTAGAATAATTTACACCTCAACAACTGAGCTTCTACTCTGTTGTCTTCCTATCTGCTATTTGTGTATTGACGATGTAGATAGTCTGGTGACAAAATCCAGCTAGATTCTTCTTCACTGCTTAAGAAGTTAGCTGAAGTTCCAGGATGTGCCCTCACTTTCAGTTCGTGTTGAAAGGTAAATCTCTCCAATGAGCTATGTTGACATTATGCAAAATCTATAGACTCATGGATTGGTCTATTTCTCAAGTCACTTAAACACAGCATCCATCCTAACCAAAATCATGCAAGCTCTGTGGCACTCTGAGCCACTCATATGCTTGCTTTTCTTTCATTATGCTGTAACACCATGGCTTCTAAGAAGTTCTGACTCATCAGTCATGATTCTGTCATAGGGCTTTGGGATTTCTACTCCCTTCTTTAGGATCACTCATGGTTTCCATGGCTCACATCTATTTCATCTGTATCAATACACCTTACCATCTGTATTACACTGAAGTTAGACCACCATGCTTTCATTTTATCTCACTCTCCTTTAACACCCAGTACTGTAATTGCATGAATAATGGTTTACTCATGTCTAGTTCCACTAGAGGAGGAAGAGCTCTGGTTTTTTTATTAAACTATCCACTGAATTTGAGTTATCTATCGCACATCATAAGCACCAAAATATAAAGTTTCTGAGGGAAAAACAAATAAAAAAAAAGATTCATGATTACCATAATATTCAAGCCCTTAATTTTGTTTATGGACAAATTCACTGAAATGGTAATTAGATACCATTCGTCTAACTCAGAAAACTCTCTATTCATGACTAGGATTTGTTAATTTTATTCATCGGAATTTACTGCAACATTGAATGTTCACTTAAGAAGTTTGTAAAATTTTCAGTTAAAACTCATTCCTCTCATTTCATAAATTTCTTGCATGATCAAAGCCATAAAGTAATTTTTAGGTATAATTGAATTATTTGTCCACATATTGATGCTTTTATGCAGGATTATGAAATGTTTCCTCTGTAACCAATATTCTCAACACTCTTGTGGTGTCAAAAAGTTGGTTTGGCTTATCATAAAAAGCTCTTTAAAGAAACAGCAATCTGCCACACAAGCTTTCTTTTTTTTTTTTTTTGCAAAGTTTTAGATTATCATTATACAAATAAGTCAAAAAAACATGTATTCGTCTCTATTTTCTCTTTTTTCCTAATTCTACACATATTAGGTGTACAAGTGATGCATTTTTAGGTACAGAGGTAAATTCAATTTGACCTGGATAATAATATTCTGCAGATGTACAGGTACTGTTGAACATGTTTTTGAGATAGGAGAGAAAAAGGACAGAGGTAAAAGTGGTCAACATTATAGGATTGGTAGTATCTAGTTCCCTGGGGCAAGATTCATCTTCATCATCAGAATGCCAAATTTCATCTCATTTTTTGTACATAACTACTTAACAAAGAGCAACCAAGAGCAACCAACTGATAATCAACAACTCACCATGCCTCTCAGGGCCCTCACATTTATATATCCTCTGCAAAATGTCTAGAATTTAAAAAATCATACAATCTTAGGAACTACCTTTCTGTGACAAAGTCATGCCCCTGGTAGAACTCAAAGCAAGTCATAGTGAGCTGCTGTGGACATTCTGAAGCAGTCCCTTATTCCACATCTGGGATTAAAAAAAACAAAATCGCATAACATTTCTGTGTTTTTGAAAGAAACAAACTTTTTTTTCACTAAAAATACCTGCTCATGACATTACTAAATTTAACTGTGACATCTCTGAAAGAAGAACGTATTACTACTAAATTCATCTTATAGACAATGCCTAAGGAAATTCCACAAAAAGAAACAAAATGACAATAATTGCATGGATGAAAGCACTTGAGAATATGATATTTATTACTGAGCATGCACTCAAACCCAGAATACCCTATTATTCATTCAGCTATGTTTTGTATTTCAATCTCTATGTATAGCACACAATAGTTGTGAAGATATATGTTTACTCAATATGATGGTAAAATGTCAAAAAGTAAAAATCATCATAGCTATAATAATTTATTAAAAATATATAATATATGATACAATAATATGCAAAATGATGGGGAGTCCAAAGGACTTGACCATTTATAAACAACCAAGTCAGGTTGTTATAATTTAAGTCTCAAAAGTTTTGAAATTTTTCAAATGAAATTCATGATTTCTATAAAGTAAATGATGACAGTTGATACTTACAAAGAGCAATGAATCAAAACAGCACTACAGGAAATAAAGCAACTATGAAGACAAATAAAGGAAGAATAAAAGCTATGTAAACAGTCTGAAAGCAATTGACTAATATGTCTTTATCAATAATTAAGTGAAAACTGCACAGCTCCTGTGAGGACAGCAGGCTAAGGAGATGTTATGATTCTGCCATTTCCACAGGAGCTGACATTTTGGGCAGCTCCTGTGGTACATTTTACTGTGTTGCTGTAGGCTGAGGAGTGAAGGAGGGAACTGCTATCCCTTTGATGGCTTTTGTGGCCCAGTGGCTTTTGAGGTATGCTGCCCGGGGTTTACACTGAATAATGATTTCTTAATTGTCTGCCTCACAAACCTGGGAGAGTAGGGAAAGAAATTAAACTGAAAGTTAACAGAAGGAAGGAAATAAGCAGATGAGAACATACATAAATCGATTTAAAAATGACAAATTATTTTTAAATCAATAGAGTACAGTTTGAAAATTAAGAAAATCAACAATTTTGGCAGTGTAAAATTAAGAAGATTGACATAGTATAAATATTTCTAATTGTAAATAACAGTGTAGACATTATCGCAGATATTTTGAGGTAAAGGGGTCCTTAAATGACTACATAATATTATATACTGACAAATTTGATAAGCCCCACCTCTACTACAAAATAAAATTGAGACCACCTTACACTATGTGAGACTCTGATCACAAAAATTAAAATAATAGACAAAACAAAACTACAGCTACAAAAACAGAAGAAAACACAAATGAACAAAATGCTACATAGCTTTTCTGGGAAAACAAAGTTCTATTTATCCCCAAAACAGATCTCACACAACAAACTGAAGAGAAGATGGTATTCAACTTCAGTTGCCGTCATGTATGGTCACGTGGAAGGGACAGAGAACAAAATTACTGCCCTTGTAGCAGAGCTAGCAGGACCTGAGCCTCCAGGAGTGCTAATGGTTGATAGGCATAAGGCTTATTTGTATAACAATGTAGATTTTTATTTTATATTCCTCCTTTGGGAGACATTCTCCCTGCCAAGGTTAATGACTCCATAATAGTTAGAAACAGCACAAGTCTGTAGGCAAGGGTGTGTCTCATGTCCTTAGCAAAAATGGTAAATCTTCTGACCTTTAGGACAGCCCTTAAGGCTGTGAGAAAGAACTCTGAAAACATGAGTTCCAGAATGTATAATTTCTCTACTATGCAAAATATAAGGATGAAATATCAGTTATATGAGGGGCTCCATGGGCCTAAAAGAACAGAGGCAGGTGCACTATGAGCCAGCTTATCAGAAAGTAAGGAAATAAAGAGATTTGGGGAGTTGTGATCACAGCTCAAGATCGCCCCCACATCCCCACTAAGTTTATTATTCATATTTAGGAAGGCAGGCAGATCTCTGAATTTATTTGCTATGCTTAAAAAAACATACTTGCTGACTCTAAGAATCAAGGAGCTAAGGTCATAAGCTGACTCTTGGGATAATCAAAATGGGAAACTGGGGTATATGACTGAATTGATTTGTACGGGTCTTTGGTCTGCAACAGATTTACCCAGAGAGAACTGCTTGGAGAGTGTCCACAGCTCTTTCAAAATTTTTCTAGCAGGATTTCTGACTTTGCTCAGAAAACCCAAGAATTTTGTCTAGTAGGTTTTCTCACCTAGGATGGATTTCACTTAGGGTGTCTCAACCCCATCCCCCTGCCTTGTGTGAGAAGATTTGGTAAGTAAAAATGGGTCAAGCAAATTAAAAAGTTGGCAAAATATATATTAAGGTCTTGAAACAAGTAATTAAGAAAGTTGTCAAGATGCACAATCTTTTGCAAGATTTCTTTGAGCTTATATAAAAAGTAAGTCCATGATTCTCTGAAGAAGAGTCACTGAGCTCTGATATGTAGCACAAGGTCAGTAAAGACCTTTGCACGTGGGTACAGACCCAGGAGAGTGAAGAAACACCTGAGCCTGCTCAACTGATGCCTCACATTAGCTTGGCCTCAGGAAAATCTATTTGCTCTGATTTGATTAGTTTGGGGAAAACTACACCTTTACTAAGACTACCACCATCAGCCTCCCCCTCCCCACACAAACCAAAATCTCCCAGCAGCCACGGCCTGCAGCTCTTCATCTATAGGTACAACCTCGTGAAACCATCCACCTTCCACTGGTTAGCACATGCATTTATACTACCATTGTTTGCCCTTGTCTATGCTGACAGTTCTAGGAGAGACTATGTGTAACCCCCCTGCCTGAGGGCGGACTCTTCAGATCCCGCCTGCCTCAGATAACCACACCTCTCTGCCCACCTCCCGCTAACTGCCACGCCACTCTCCAAGTTCCAGTTACAACGGAAGTCCTGCCTCCGGAGACTGAAGAAGAAGTTGCTGATTGGGCCACATTGCTGACGAACTTGTGGCAGGGGTTTTGCCTTATTTATTCTACCTGTTGGCTTATAACAAAGAGAATTGAATGAAAGATGGCTGATTGGAACACAACTGTGTTTGGCTAATTTTTACAAATCTACCTCATGGTTCAGGTATCACAAAATGGCTTTCCAGGTCCCTGACCCCATTCCAGAAAAACCCATTCATATCTGTGGCTGCTAGCCGCCAACAACTATGTAACAGAAAACTTTCTGACATGCTAGTTCTTAGAATTTTTCCTGTCAGACTTGTGTGGTGTTCTCTGAGCTGTAAGTGCTATAAAGATGTCAAGGGGAGGAACAGAGAGGAGGATATAATGGGATTATATTTCAGTTTGAAAAATATATTAAAAATGTTTTAAAATCTGACTTTTAAAAAAAATACGGCATATGAAGTTGGAAGGGAAAAGTTGTAACTTTAATTTTTTTCAAATTCTATTTTTAATGATAGTTCTTAAATGCTGTAACCTTCCTTGTAGCCCACCATCCACCAGAAGTAGTAGAAAAGAAAGGATATGGGGGAACTGGACCTGTGTAGCCAGGTTCTTTGGAGCAACTCCTGTCTGTGTTGTCTGGAAATCAGCAGTTCAGTTCACAGGTCAGCAGGCAGCAGCAGCTCGATCCACTCACAAACACCTAACAGATACACCAGCAGTCAGTCCAGTTCAGTAGAGTTGGTTTAGCAACAGCGGTGACAGAACCTAGCTGAGACAGCCAGGCCTCACCCACAGCTTAACTCAGCAGGAGAGACCAGGAGAAGTTCTTGGCTATGCCACTCTCAGGGAAGCGAAGATCAGGGAAGACATGCAACCCACAAGCATCACACTGCTAGCTGTACCAGCAAGCCAAGCTCTGTCTCCATCACTCTATGGAATCCTATTAATAACCTCCAAACATGATGTGTCTTCCATGTGCCTTGCCTCAGTTATAGAAAATATTGTATGATAGACTTACGATATAAAATTATTACAGAGTTTTATTATTTACTATAATGTGGGAAGGGAAGAATTCAAGTGTACCCTAGATCCCTGCTTTAAAGCATATCAGTTGCTGGTTATGCTTCTTCATTAAATACTGTTCTTAGGGATTAGTTTCAGAATCTTTGCAGTTGTAGAGAAAGCTACTAAAATGTCTCTGTTTTTAATTAAGATGAACATACTTTCCTAATCATGTTGAGTCTGTTTAGGCATAAAATTACAATCATTTTGACATTAAATTCTCATTACTGTATTATTCCTGTGTATTTTTACATATATTTATAAAATGCTAGCTGAATATAGCCTTCCCTTATATTTTCCTTTTTGTCTGCTTTTACTTCTTGCTACCCCATTTCTCCATTCTGGCATCAGCTCTCATCTCTGTTATGGACTTTGAGATACATACAGGAAGAAGCAAAGGAAAAGAAACAAGCGATTATCATTTTCCCACTGGTTTCTGTAAGAAATAAAATAAATATATAAATGAACTGAAAATTAAGTTTTGAATCACATATATAATTTTCAGATTCTGACAGATCTGCTCAGGTGTCTCAGTCCTGCTACGACAACAAAGGAAAGTCTCTAGAACACGAGCCTGCTGTGGGTTCATATTTCTCTTGGTTCTGCTTCTTTACTGGCTGTGTTCCTGCAGTAAGAATGCTGAAGTCAGTTGTATACACATGCACCCAATCTGCAGCTTTCAATGAGTACTTGAAAAAGTGTATGACTGCCACAGACCCTGCATAAGTGCCTCCGATGGACCTATGAGCATGTCAGGCCACTTACCTAACAGTGTCCTGAGAACTCACTCCTTTGTTTCCTATACAACACCTCTGAAATATTTTGTCCTCTGTCTTCTGAAAAAGCCAACATGCACACCTCCAGACAATGCAGCCTTAAAGGAGGCTTGCTGGCTTCAGTGTCTCTTTCAAGTGTAGCTTGTGAACCAAGTCAGTCCACAAAACCATGGTAGTTCTCTCTGGATGGTATTGCAAGGTCAACTCTGCACAGGAGACATGAGGAAAAGATAAGAACATTTGACTTCAAACTCCTGGTGATTTTAATTAAAAGATAAATGTACTTCAATCTATTTTAAGCCTGGATTTTTATAACATAATAAGGAACAGTGTATAAAAGTCTTCTTTTCATGCCTTTTTCTTATAGCTAGTTCCCGATTGAAAATGCATTTAGCAAGTCCAGAGGTAGTTGGGAGTGTGCCACATGTGGTAGCTTGCAGCTAGCTGAAATGCTGTTCAATTGGGTTAGAGTATTTGAGATTCTGTTAGTGAGAGCTCGTTTGATCATTTCTGAGAACACAGCAAGGGTCAGCCTTCTGTCTATCTAGTCCCTTCATGTGAAGCCACGGCATAATGAAAGGTTAGGACATATGAGCACAGAATGTCATCACCTATTTGAACCATATAGCTCAGAGCTTCTGAGACATGTATCTGCAATGGAAGATTTCAGTGAGGAAAATGCAGCTCAGCAGGTGATACATCTGAAGGTACATCATTGAATCACGCCTTAGGGATGGAATGATTCTCTAGGAAAAACTCCTGTCAAGTAATTATGTATAGAAGGTTCAATCTCACGAGAAGGGAGTGACTACCCCAGAAGGATGAACCAATAGTTATGTGGTTCCTGGGATGCCAAAAGCTAGTGTTTGCTACTGACACTGAGACATATTTAACATATAAGTGATGTAAATTGTAATTAAAAGTAATATCTGAGATTCCACCTCACACCAGTCAGAATGGCTAGGATAAAAAACTCAGGTAACAGCAGATACTGGCGAGGTTGTGGAGAAAGGAACACTCCTTCATTGCTGGCAGAATTGCAAGCTGGTACAACCACTCTGGAAATCAGTTTGGTAGTTCCTCCAGGTCTTCCGGAAATTGGACATAGTTCTACCAGAGGACCCAGCTATACCACTCCTGGGCATACACCCAGAAGATGCTCTAACATGTAATAAGGACACATGCTCCACTATGTTCATAGCAGCCTTATTTATAATAGCCAGAAACTGGAAACAACTCAGATGTCCATCAACAGAGGAATGGATACAGAAAATGTGGTACATCTACACAATAGAGTACTACTCAGCTATTAAAAGCAATGAATTTATGAAATTCTTGGGGAGATGGATTGACCTGGAGAATATCATCCTGAGTAAGGTAACCCAATCACAAAAGAACACACATGGTATGCATTCTCTGATAAGTGGATATTAGCCTAGAAGATTGGAATACACAAAGTACAAACCACAAACCATAAGAAACTCAAGAAGAAGGAAGCCCAAAATGAGGATACTTCATTCCTTCTTAAAAGGGGGAACAAAATACCCCTTTGGAGCACACACTAAAGGGAGGACAATTCAAAGGCTGCTCCACCTGGGAATCATTCCTGTATTCAGTCATCAAGTCTAGACACTATTGTATCTTCATCTACTTAGTTACTCACACCAAGATTTTGAGTCATTTCTTTTAGTCCTTTGTAAACTATCAAATATCAGTCATTATATCTCTAAGTACCTTTTGAATATGAATTTTTCAACCATTTTAGCACAATATCCAAGATGATCTAGTTTTTCACCTCATATACATGGAAAATTACTGTGTGCATCTTCCTTAATGCTGCTTTCCATCACAACAGAGGCAGATTAAAAGACACACTGATTATATTTAACCCTATGTTTAATACCATCAACATTCTGATAATCTTTCTTCTTTTTTTTGTGACCTAGAGTATCAGACTCATTTCATTTTCTTAATCCTGCTTGCAAATTTACACCTAAATTCCTAATATTTAGGAATTAATAATTAATAATTAGGCACACCCAAATCCCTTATCCCTACATGTGCTCTTGAACTATGCCCCAATGAAATCCCTGCATTAGTATGCTCTTACTCATGACTCAAAATTCACTAAAATCGACCCTGTCCTTCCAATATTTTTCATCTCCTCCTAGAATATCCTACAAATGTTTTTCAAGCCAGATGATATATAGTTGATGAATAGAAAACATTTATTTTGTGTAAAAATCATTCTCTAAACTATTCCTAATTTTTAATAGGGTAAGAGAACTTTCAAGAGCTGCAAGGCTCATCGGGCCCATATGGTTTTCTGTGTGTACATGGCATGTTCTAGGAGCACAAACCTTCACTGTTGAGTAGTCTGCAGCACTTTGAAGAGAAGTAAGTCAGGGACTCAGTAGAGGACACTTAACTGTCATCGTGAAGCAAGGTGAGGTGACTGCTCACACTAGTCCTCACTACAAGATATTCCAAGGACCATGAAATGGACAACAGTGGGCATGGCATGAATTCACAGTCTCAAAGAGAGAGGATGAGACATAGGAACTTCAGTGTTATACTCTTTTTTACCTGATAGTTGAGCTTTTTGTTTATATGACTGTCATGATGACACTAGAGGGAAATTGCTGATGTGATGGGAGTTGCTGGACAGCAAAGTCCAGTCATGTTCTGCTGTAGCCTGACACTCACCTTCCAACCAGCAGCAGTAATTTCCAAGCTTCTTCACTTTCAACAACAACAACAAAATAAAGCATGAAAAGAAATGAGATAAATGAAAGTTATATATAAATGACATAATCAACACAGTCACAGTTCCAACAGGCAGATCACTACCAGCTGCCTGGGAATGACAGACTGATGAGCAGAGAGGCTCATGAATCCTCTAACAACACTGACTACCCTGCCTACTTCGACTGCTTTGTCTGCTCTGATTGCTTCTGCTAGTTTATGCGTGGCAAACCCATGAAGCAGGGTGGATTCGTCCATTAGAGACACTGGACTTCCTGGGAAGGTTTGCAGTCCCATAATCTGAGATATACCAAGCATTCTAGCCAGACTTACTGATCTACTCTGTTACATTGACTGAACTGTTTGTTCTTTCCAAACTCTGCATGTACAGAAGATAGGGAAAGACTTTCAGAATACCCAGTAGGCAACCTTCCATTTTCCAATTCCTCTTCAAGCTTTAGAGAAGTAGCTATTGGAAAACATTTGAACCACTCTCTTATTCACACAGTTACTGGCGTGTCCATTTGTTTCTGGATAAGCATGCTATCCATTTTAAACTTTATATGCTCAATTAAGAAGTACTAAAACTGACTGAACCTCTGAATATCTCCTCCCCCCCGCCCCGGAAGTGTTGGATGTGCTGGAAGTGTTTCATGTCAATAATGTATTGCTGGATCCTGGACAGCAGCACAGAGCTGAGTGGATGAAGCAATGGTCTCTGTCTATAGGAACCTGTAATTCCAATAGAAAAGAATGAAGCACAAGATTGCTACCATGAGAGTAACAGTGTGCCACGAGGCAAGACTGAATATTGAAGGAGATGGTAATATAAATAAAGGTAAATATTATGCTACATCCTGAGATTTTACCAGTTAAGAGCCAAGGGAAGGGGGGGGGGG
>JADRCD010194031.1:5773-25576 GCA_019843815.1 Montemys delectorum | reverse complement strand
CTCTTCTGCCTAGTTACTGACATTTTCCAGCACCCAACACCTTAGCTGTACACAAAATATGACAGTGACATTAAGCCCCATGATTTATTCATAATATTTTATCTTTATTTTAATCTCACACCATTCCTTTATAATCCCCTATAATGAATTTCTCTTCATTTTATTAGGCTCTCCTCAATTACATAATACTACCACAAGCACTTTCTTAATAAAATATGAATTGTTTTATTTCTTTACTTTAGACCTTCATTGAACACTTGAATGCTTTAAAATAATACACAAATTCTAATTTATCATATTTTGAGTTTATCCATTGTTTATCTCAGTCCTACTTAAAGGGTTTTTGTTGTTGTTTTGTTTTGTTCTGTTCTTGTTTTGTTTTGTTTTGTTTTGTTTTTTTGTCAACTTGACACAAACCTGAACATATCTACTTAGATGTATTCCCAACTGAGGAACTGCCTCCATTGGACTCTACTGGTCTTTAGGAGGCTAGTTTCTTTATGATTAATGATGGGGATGGGTTGTGTAAGAAAACAAACTGAGAAAGCCAGGAGGAGCAAGCCAGTCCAGCCTTTGCTTCAGTTCCTGTCTCTAGACTCCTTGGCTTCCCCTGATAATGGCCTACATAAACTATGAACCTTCTCTTCCCCAAGTTGCTTTTGGTATTAATGCTTTACCACAGCAATAGAAAAGCTGACCAAAACAAACTCTGTGACGGTCGAATAAGAATGGCACCAAAGGCCCATATATTTAAATCCTTAGTCATCAGGTTATGGCACTACTTGAGGAGGCCTTGTTGGAGCAGAGGTGACCTTGTTAGAGAAAATGTGTGTCACTGCATGTAGGCTTTGGGGTTTCAGAAGTCCAAGTCAGGCCCTGGTTCTCTCTCTCTCTCTTTCAGCTACCTGCAGATCTGGATGTAGAACTCTCCACTACTTCTCCAGCACCATCTGTGCCTCCATATTGCCATGATCTGCTCCATGATGACAATGGACTAAACCTCTAAAACCATAAGCCAACTTCAATTAAATACTTTGCAAGAGGTGTCAAGGTCATAATTTCTCTTCACAGCACTATAACAGTGACTAAAACAAACTCCAAAATAACTTTTGCTTTCCATTTCTTCTTGTATATTAAGAATCTAGAAGACTAGCACTCATAGAGAAACATAAATGTAAAGGGGTCCAGTAGATCCATCTACTTGTGTTCTGGGTCATCCAACTCACACAAGAGAGACCGAGAGCCCAGCTCTTGTTGCTTGGTTCACAGGGCTGGACGTTTTAGTAATTACCACCTGATGCTGAAGGCTTGGAACTTTGGGAAGCGTTGTTAGTCTTCACGTTGGAAGCTGCACACGCTTGTTCTCATTTTCTCAGAAGAATGCAACAGAGATAGCATGAGGGTAGAAGAACTTGCTTTCAAGCATAAAGGGAGGCAGAAAATAAGTAAATAAGTACATGTTCTCACATATACCACCAAAAGTTAGGGTGGGTCTGTTCATATGAAAAAAAAGAAAAAGAAATCCATCAAGAAAGTTCCTCAAGGCCAGGCGGTGGTGGCGCACGCCTTTAATCCCAGCACTTGGGAGGCAGAGGCAGGCAGATTTCTGAGTTTGAGGCCAGCCTGGTCTACAGAGTGAGTTTCAGGACAGCCAGGGCTACACAGAGAAACCCTGTCTCAAAAAACCCAAAAACCAAACCAAAACAAACAAACAAAAAAGTTCCTTAAGTGCCATCAGACTACCTTTAAGTTGATTCCAGGGCTGGAGAGATGGCTCAGCGGTTAAGAGCACTGATTGCTCTTCCGAAGGTCCTGAGTTCAAAATCCCAGCAACCACATGGTGGCTGACAACCATCTGTGATGAGATCTGGTGCCCTCTTCTGGTGTGTCTGAAGACAGCTACAGTGTGCTTACATATAACAATAAATAAATAAACCTTAAAAAAAAGTTGTTGTTTATAAAATAAAATTAAAAAAAAAAGTTGATTCCAGAGCCACTCACGTTGACAGCCGAGGATTGTCATGACACATTACTTGTCTTCCTAAAGGACCACATATCTTGTCATTCCTTGAATATGTAAGGCAGAGTTTCAACCTTGGGCAGAAGATGAGTCATTAGGCTAAAATGGTGGATATCATTTACTTTTCCACAATAACTCCAAAGTCTACAACTGCCTTGCATTTTTACACATCCACAGTTCTGTTGCCCATCTTTTCCACCTCTAAATCTTACCTAATTTATGTGCCATGAGGGCTTAGCTAGAAAGATGGAAGTAAACTTTCCCAGATCCCAAAGTATTTGAGAATCAGTGAAGAATGTCCAGCTGTTTACAACATCTACTTGATAGTCTAATAAATTTCAACATCAATTAAAAAATGAAATGACAGAAAGAAATATAGTTTTCCTCCACTGAGTGACTCTGTAATTAGTTAGTCAGTACCATGTGATCATCTTTGACATCATGTACATGCAACACTGAATGGACTGAGCAGGTTGTATCTGTACACTTATACATATGTGTGTGTAACAATGATAAAGGAGTAGAAATCAGGAGTTTGAGAGGGAATACTAGGTGGGCATGGGCAGAGTTGGTGGAAAGAAAGGGACTGGAGGGAAATAATGCATTGTATTTTAATGAAGTGTTAATAAAAAGAAAAAAGAAAAAAAGAGAAAAATAGTTGTCAATGAACTAAAAGAGTTTTCATTTTTTTTTAGATTTCTTGCAGTTGCAAGGACTATCTCGTTTAGAAAATAATTGTGACCTCCTTTCAGTTAACCTTTTAGAAGAAGCTTTTGAATTTTTTGAAATGGCAGAGTGTTTACACTCTTTTAATCATCCAAATTTATGCTTTCTGGTTTTTGCACAGCTTTGAGATGTTTTCTGCTGAGACTAGTCACTTTATATTGCTTGGTTACATAATAAGTATTTTTAAAAGACAATGAAAATTCCTATAACTATCACTCACTTTGTATTTTTAGGAAGTATACATATCCATATTAGTATATAAAATATATTTGACATGAAAACAATCAGAAAGGTTTTAATTCAGGAATTATAAGTAAGAGTTCCATGAGTAAGACTTGGAATCAACCTAAAGATGATTGTAGAGTTCACATTTGTGGGGATGTAAGAAAAAGGATTAGCCCTTTCTGTTTTACATTCATTTGCTTATTGTATATAGTTGAATTTACATATGTCACCACACACTTGTCATGGTCAAGGGACCACTTGCATGAGCTGGTTCTCTTTTCTACCACGTGGAATCTGGGCATGAGACTCTAGTTGTCAGGACTGGCAGGAAGAGCCTTTATCTGTTGGGACCTTTACCTCTAGAGTACAATGTAGCCATAGCTATCAATTAATAACCATTGAATGACATTCTCATCTCATTTGAGGTTTTGATTTAAGTCTCTGCTGATTTTTTTAATGGTTGTTTTGTACAAGAAGTGTGTCTGGTGTTGAAGTAAACAATGTAATATATAAATATAGATAATATAAATATAAATAATATAAATTTAGATACAAAATGGGAAGGAGGAATGGAGAGGGAGAGAGAGAGAGGAAAGCTAGGGCTGGGCCTGGAAACATGGTTCAAGTGACAATAATCTTTCTGCACAAGCATGAGAGGCTAAATTCAAATCTCCAAAAAGGACATAAAAGGCAAGATGTGACGACACGCACCGGTAATCCCAAATGCTGGGGACATGAAGACTAAAGGATGACTTGAGCTTGCTAGCTAGGTGGGGTTGCCAATTTAGTTAGCTCCTAGGGAGACTTTGTCATAAATAAATAAATAAATAAATAAATAAATAAATAACAAAGTGGAGAATTAGTGAGGAAAACATCTGACAGATGCACACACACACATGCACATGCATGCATGCACTACACAAAAGAATGCATTCTGATGGAAGTTGTACATATTAAAAGATTATTAAGAATACATGGCTTAGAAATCAGGTTGCTCTCAATTTGGCTGAGAGCCCTTTGCTACTCCAGTCTCCCTTCCTGTCTATCGCACTTTGCAATGCAAAGCTCCTTCAAATCTCACATGACTGGGGTTTTGTTTACTTTTTCCATTCAGAAAACATCACAGGACATCAGGGTTACACACTCAGCATGGGGTTAGGTGAGAGTAGTTTATATTAAGAGGGCCTTCCTTCCAAGACTTACAACATAGGAGGGGGACATGCATACATGTCAATGAACCGATAAGTGCCACAGTGAAGGGATCTGCAGGTACTAAAGAAAGGGAGAGACTAGTCTGAAGACTTAGCAGACAACGGAAGTAATGGTACCCAAAATTTGATTTTATAAAATACACTCATTCACTCATTCATTCATCCATTCCATTTCTCTAAGCTTACTGTGTCTTTATCTCTGTACTAAGCAACTATTCATCCATATCCCTGTAGCTTTGCAGACATCTACCATAATAGTCAGAACTCTACAATGAGCAGTTGTACATACTCTATCCCTTCTGATACATTTAAGCTCCCTCTTTGCCTTTGTACATCCAGCATTATAGCAAAAAAAACCTTTCATAGGATAAGCAATATTTTTATGATCAGCTTAAATGCATAATAAATGGATAGTATCTAGAATAAATAGGATTTAAATTCTATCTTAAAGTATGAAGAATGAGTGAATATCAAGGAGTTTTTAATTCAACCACCATGTAGATTTTTCACTGTGACCTGTATATAGTCGTAAAATATAAGGACTGCCGATATTCACATAAAGAATAAAACACAAGAGTGTTTCACTTTTACAAAGTCTTTAGAAAGCAAGAATCAGATCCAAGGAACCTAATGGAGGAAAATGAAGCCTAGCAAATGCAAATGCACACAAGTACACACACACACACACACACACACACACACACACACACACCTGCTTAAAGCAGGATGTAAGCATATTTCTTGGCTTTCAAATGACTACACTACTTGCCAAAAGATGATTTCTGCGTCTATTGCCAACTGTAAACACAACTGCCCTGTCAAATAAACCTAGAAATTCCCTCTATCAAATCCAGTTTCCTTTTTTAAATCAATCTAATTACAGACAAATTAACTCAAACACTGAGTCACATTCTATTTAAGTAATTCTAAATATGTTTCATTATACCTTGCACAACCTGTATTGCTTAATAATAAATATAATCACTTACTAGATCATCTCAGATTCCTGACAGATGTTTATTATGTGACATTGTGTTTAATAAATGAGTAACCTATATAAATTTTATGAACAAATGTATATAATTATATACAATTATAATTTGTCAAACAATAAAAAACTAAATAAAGTCTTAATTTTTTTTCTCTTTAAAGTCAGCATAAGGATAATTGTTTTTAACACATTTTGGTAGTGAAATTATACACTAACATTGTTATACCAATTATAAAATAGAACAACTCTTAATTTGTAAGAATATTATTTTTAAGATTCATTTTTAGTTATATGTATCATGTATGTATCTGAGGGTCTGTGTGTTTCAGTGACTGTGTATGAGGACCTTCAGGGACCAGAAGAGGGCATCATGTCCCCTCCAACTGGAGTTGCAGGCAGTTGTGAACTATGCTGTGGAAGAACAGCAAGTGTTCTTACCTCTGAGCCATCTCTCTCAGCATAGAATAGTCTTTTAAATTGTCAGAATTGGGATAGGTATGTAGTTCCATGATAGAATGCTTGTCTGTCATGCACAAAGGCTTGAGTTCTATACCAAGTCTCCTCATAAAGTGCCAGAAATTCCAATGGATGAATTCAGCTAGATTATAAAACCACAGAAAAATAACTCACTGAACATAATATATAAAGAAAAAAAATTACTTGGCCAAATAATTGCGGAGGTCTATTTTGGACCAGGACCCTGGCAATTTAAATGATCCAGGGAAGAGCTCTACCCCACAACTTCAGTTTCATTAAAAGTCAAAAAGAACTCTATATCCTGGTTGATTTCACTGGCTATTCTACATATCATAGGTCCAGATCAGGAGGAGGAAATGTTCTAGGAGAGACAAGAAAGACATAACATGTAATTAAGACCTTGAAATATGAACTGGATTGTTGGCTATAGATGACTATGGGAATTTAACTGTATGCTATAATCCATATTTTTCCATGGAAATCTTTTGACCCATTGCAAACTTCCTCATTTGGGATACAACTCTGAAAGGGATTCTTAATACCACAGAGAAAAGGCAGGACATTTCTGTTGCTGTGGAAATACTCTGAGTGAGTCTGGGTGATTTCTTTGGAGATTATTGCCCTACTCAGCATCATCTAAAGGTCCTGTTCTTCAAGAGACATGGGATTTGGTGTGACCACTGACCATCATAGCATGTCACTTCTTCTACTCTGAGCTTATCCCATAGAAGATATCATCACACACCCCCAGAGAGCGCTGTCCTCTTCTGAGGGCATGCAGTTTGTCACAGAACTGCGGAGACTCATCTTTAGCATTTCCCCCACACATTTAGACTATAGAATAAAATACACCAGCAAGGAGCTGAGGAGATGGCTCAGCTGGTAAGTGATTGCCCCATAAACATTATAACCTGAGTTAAGAACCCTACCTAGTGTTCATGTAAAAAGTTGAGCATGGTACTGTCTGTTAGCAATGCCAGCAGCAGGTAGGAAGGTAGAAACAGATCCCAGAAGCTCAGTGGCCAGTTCACCTAGTCAGTCAGTGAGCTCCAGATTCAGTGAGAGAGACTCTGTCTAGAAAAATATAATTGAGTTATTGAGGAAGACATTCAACTTGGACCCTTGATGTCTCCACATACCTACACACATGTGCAGATGCATCCATAAGCACAGGGGCACATACCAAAGTGAATACATCCATGTACTACACACACACTAAATAAATTAAATAAATAAATTAGATAGATAGATAGATAGATAGATAGATAGATAGATAGATAGATAGATAGATAGATAGATAGATGATAGAGTAGTGGTTTGAATATGCTTGGCCAAGAGAGTGGCATTTTAGGAGGTATGGCTTTGTTGGAGTAGGTGTGGCCTTCTTAGAAGTGTGTCATTGTGGAGGTGGCCTCTGAGACCTATCTTCTAGCCATGTAGGAGTCAGTCTTCTCTTGTTTGTCTTTAGAACAAGATGTAGAACTCTCAGCTCCTTCAGTGCCGTGTCTGCCTGCCTAGATGCTGCCATGCTCCTGCCTTGATGATAATGGACTGAACTTTAAAACCTGTAAGCCAGACCCAGTTAAATGTCCTTATAAGAGGTCATGGTCATGGTGTTTGTTCACAGCAATAAAAACCTAACTAAAACAGACAGACAGGCAGGCAGGCAGGCAGACAGAAAGGCAGGCAGGCAGATAAACAGGCAAAATTTCAAAAAATAGACCAGCAAGGAATAGCACATTATTCATTATGGGAAAGATTAAACTGAAACATCTAGAGAAAGAAACAAGAAATCCACTACCCTGAGAGCGCCCAGGTCATTGCTGTGTCTAGATTCCCTGAGCATCCCTGAATAATGCTTTCCCCATTAAAGTGACCTTTCAAGTTACATAATAGCTGCTGAATGACACTTAACCACTGCTATGAGAACTAGAAGTCCATACGACAGAAGTAGAGTACAGTGACTGTGTTCTTTCCTCTAGATTGAAGTGGCAAACTGTTAACACAGCTTTTAGGGTAAATAAATACAAACAGAAATAATATCATTAATTGCCCATTCCCTTAGATATGTTTACTACCTTAAATAACAAGAAAGGGGCATTAGAAGAGTCTATTTTTAATCATTTAAATGATTAGACACCTACAGACAATGGAATAAACTTGAGCTTTTTAAAATTGTCCTTAATCCATCAGATTCCAATTGATTTCATAGTGGATTCACTCTCAAGTTCCAATTATTTATTTTTCAAACAGAACAAGATGTGAAATTTTTCATGTTCTTCCAAGGTGGCAAGATTTTCGGAGATTGTGACTATTATATATTTATTCTTAAGCTGTACTCATTTATAAATAACTCTGATGATTATCATAGCAAATATATCATTTTGGTAAAACTCAAATGTGAATGTTCTACAACTCTAAAGCTGGTACCTGAAATTAAGTCTAGTCAACTGACCACACTATGTGTGCTGTTACTATTTTTTATTATTTACTTATGCATTTATTAGTCTATTAACAGGAATAAGAGCATGCAATATATTCAAGAATTCCTACAGTTTAATACATTACTTTATTTTACTCTTTAATTCCACCCACAATCAGTGTATTTGTGCTAATATGACTATAATTTATACAACCAAATTATTTTTCCAAATTTAGATGATTCCTAAAGTTTCACTCTTCCACTCCTCCTCTCTACATCCACTCCTCTTCTACCACCATCAACCCCCATGTCCTCAGATATTTACCCACCTGTTAGTAACTGCTAGTTCTGTATTCCTCAAACAGACCTCTCACCAAAATCTCATCTCTGCCTAATGTCTACTGACTTCCCCGTGTGGATGTGACACAGCTTTCCAGGCCGCAAACCCATCCAGAAGTGAAACTCCTTCTCCTTTTTATGTATGTACTCTGTTTTGGATTTCTATGTGTAAATGTGATCATGCTCATGAAAGGCAAAGGATGCCCTCAGGTGTTCTTGCTGGTTTTCCACTGGTTACTCCAAGGCAGCTGCTGGAGGAGTTCCTGGGAACTCTTCTATCTCCTTCCCCTTCCCCTTCTCCTTCTCCTTCCCCTTCCCCTTCCCCTTCCCCTTCCCCTTCCCCTTCCCCTTCCCCTTCCCCTTTCCCTTCTCCTTCCCCTTCTCCTTCTCCTTCTCCTTCCCCTTCCCCTTCCCCTTCTCCTTCTCCTTCTCCTTCCCCTTCCTTACTTTTTTCTATATTTTAAGTAATTTGTATTTAAAAATATTCCTGAAAAAATGGATAGATATACATACATACACACATACATACATACATACATACATACATAACGTACATACATACATGAGCTTTAAAAGCTCTTCAATAAGTGCTTTAGATTCCCAGTTTAACTTTTCCATGGAATTCCATGACAAATGGTTAATAAAATGTCTGTGTATTTGTAATGTGTTCTTGTATTCTAACTAAAGAAAACAAATTGAGCCAAATAATTTTATTTTGTCTTCTGGGAGTGTGGGTAATAATAATTCACATTCTTTTTAAACTTTAATCCACTACTGACTATTCTTGTGATTCCCAATAAGATCTTGGACCTGGGAAAGATAGAAATGAAAGGAACGCTCTGCAGCCTCAGAAGAGTAACAGAGACATATGATTAGATTACTCGATCACACCTACTTCAAGAACAGTATAGGTATATAACCTTCAGAAAGTGTTAGCATATGCTCTTTCTTTGAAATTATAAAAATGAAGATACTGATAACTGTTTGGAGATTAAATAATATAAGACTGTGAAGTCATGTAAGAGTTATAAAACAACAGATTTTCTCTCGTTGACATAAATTATTCATTTATTTTATACAACTTTAAAATACAGTGACTGCATAAACAAGATCTGAACAATGACAATATCAGTAGACATGCAAACATGGAGGTGGGAAATCTTGTAGCTTTTTTTTCTCTGTTTAAAAAAATACCATAATATTTGTAGTCATTCTTTGAATGCCATTCAATGTATTTTGACAATACTCACCTCCTTTCCAACTCATAAACTCACAGCAGCTGTGTTTGCCTGCATAAAACCTCATCAAGATCAAGCCGATTTTGGCTTCTTGGGAGGGAAAGTCTGTTTTCTTCAATGTTGTGGACTCTGTAAGTCAACATGTTCTACTGCATGGCCCTACACCCATGAGTACATGACCAGTACAAACTAGACTCAGTGGTTATTAAAAAAAAAAAAAAAAAAAAAAAAGATGAAGAAGAACATGAAGTTGGGGAATTGGAAAAGAGGATTTCTCGAAATTTTCTTTTGTGACAATTACAGACGTGTATACAATGTTGATAATTGAATATATACAAGCAATGTATTTTGAACATATTCATCTCCATTATTCTTTCTTTCCCCTCCTTCTCCAGGTGAGACCTTTATTATTTCCACCAATTTCCTCTCCTATTTTCATGTCATCTTTTTAAATTGCTACCCACTGTGTTTATGAGTGGTGTGGGAGGATGAGACATTTTTGCTACAGTTCGGGAAACTTACCATTGGTCACAGCACTGAGGAAAATAACTTTCATTCCCTGGAGCATTCATTACTAAATGGGTTGCCATTACATTGTAGCCTATCTTTAATCAGTGCTGTACAATTTGTATTTTGTAGATGTATTTGGTTGCCCACAGAGTAGCCTCGTGAAATGTCTATGTGCT
This sequence comes from Montemys delectorum, assembly GCA_019843815.1. NCBI lineage: Eukaryota > Metazoa > Chordata > Mammalia > Rodentia > Muridae > Montemys > Montemys delectorum. The sequence continues at coordinate 15,241 of JADRCD010194031.1, read as the reverse complement.
ATGAGGAAAAAGATTCTTCTGTTAAGGGATGCTATCTCAGTTGAACTTGAAGGATTAGTAGGCCGCTTAAACATCGCTGTTAACTTCCAATAGCTTCTCAAGGAAGAGTGGAGTTTCTTGAATTCTTTTTTCATCCATGATGGAATGTTGACAGGTCCCATCTTGTGCAGATCTCATGCATGTAACTAGCTGCTGTGTGTTTATGGTCACACCAACCATGTCACATCCAGAAGACATCATTTCACAGTACTCCTCCACATTCTCAAGCCCTTATACTCCTTTCCCTTCCTTCCTCCATGATGTTCCTTTGGCCTCAGAGCGGGTGATATGTATATCCCCTTTAGAAGTGAGCACTCAACAGTCATTTACTCTTAGCACTTGGCCACTAATAACTCTGCATTAACTGCTATCCACTGCAAAGCAAGCTTCTCTATCCAAGGCCAAGAGCAGCACTAGTCTAGCAGTGACTAGAAACATGAATATTTAAAAGGCATTTGACAACATGTCTTATTTTGCAAAACAACAGTAAGTAGATTCCCTCATAAGCCTGATAACCTCCCCAGCCATGTGTTTTTAACTAGGCATACAATTCTAGGCATGAGCTCCTTCCTACACAGTGGACCTGAGGTCCAAGCAGAAAGTGTTCGATTGCTGCATCTATATACAAGGCATGACACTTCACAGCCATGGGCTTATCTTGGCTAGCAGGTCGGTATAGTCACACAATGTCCACAGCTGAATAAGACTATGGATAACTTTTTCTCCCTCAGCAGCTTGCCTTGTGTCTCCTTGCCCTATGCACTGAGTGCAATATGAAGAACACTTCCAGCTCAGTTACGCTTTGATTTTTCTGTATCTTGCAACCAAAGTATGTGGTGTCTTCAGCAAGAGTCTTACAATGGTGAAACTTGTAATTTATTCCTAATGTCAAGAAAACAATAATAAAAAAAATGAAGAATCGGTTTGATAATGAATGTTTTTAAATATTTTGAATATGAATTCTCCACTTGATCATAATTCAAATAAGAATAATTTGACCAAGACACTCATGCAATGGCTATAATGTTTCTTCATACCATAAAGATTTTAAATATACTTGAAATGACAGTTTTAAAACAATGTAACATATTCATTTTGCTTTGTGAAATGAAAAGTAGACAATCTAAGCTTTTCCTAAATGGCTCATCATTACATTGTAGTCTATCTTTATTCAGAGCTGTACAATTTGTATTTTGTATATGTACTTGGTTGTCCTTCAGAGTAGCCTTGTAAAATGTCTATGTGCTATGAGGAGAAATATTTTTCTGTTAAGGGATGCTATCTCAGTTGAACTTGAAAGATTAATAGGCCTCTTAAAGGACACTCAAAGTAAAAGAGAGTTTCCCAGAAGAATGAGTTCTTGCAAAAGCAGACATGGGTAGCACATTAGTAGGTAGGCTACAAGTATCACAGTCTAATAGGGCACAGGGAACTAAAAAGACACAACAAGAACGGGGTCTGTATGTGTCCATGGGAGCTACAAATGTTCTCTGCTAAGAGGGTTTTTTGTTTTTGTTTTTGTTTTGTTTTTTTTTTGCTTTTGTTTAATTTATTTTGGTTTGGTTTGATTGTATTGAAAGGAGACACTACATAAAGGTTTTAGTTACAAAGGCAATAAGTTTCTGTGTTTGCAATAAACGTGAAAATGGAAAAAAATTGGAGGTCTTTTGGTCCTCATGCATGAGTTGGATTTCCAGCACCCACATAAAAGTAGCTGAGTACGTGAACTAACTACCTCAGGGCTGAGGGCTGAAGAAAGAGAAATCCCAGCGGCTCACCAGCCATCCAGTCCAGTCAGTTAGTGAACCCCTGTTTCAGTGAATAATCCCATTTCAAAATAAAATACAGTGGAATGAATGAATGAATGAATGAGGTCAATAGTGACTAAGATATTCAAAGAAGACTTCTGACTCTGCAGCGTGCCCATATGTGGATATGCACATACAAGCATACACCCACAAACATGTATACATACAACACACATACCAAAAAAAAAAATGAATGAAAAAACTAATCTCGGACAACAATGAAAGTCTGAACAGTGCAGTCATGTGAAGGATGGATTCAAGTCAGAAGATGAGATTCATAGGATTTTAGTGATGAAGAAAGGTGAAGATGTGCTAATTTAAATGACTTGTTTGGCACTATGTCTATGAATTACACACACAAAAATAACTGTACCTATTCTTTGTCAATTTAAATGAGTTTTCACCCACTGACTAAATTAACTTGCACTTCTGTCCTTTTTCACTTCCGTGATATGTCCTTAATTTTTCTCTCACTTTTCTGAATACTTTCATGTCTCTTTTTTTTATTTTATTTATTTTATGTGTATGAGTACACTGTAGCTGTACAGATAGCCATGAGCCATCATATGTGTGGCTGTTAGGAATTGAACTCAGGACGCTCGCTCCGGCCCTGCTCACTCCAGCATAGTTTACTATAGCTGTCATCAGATGCACCAGAAGAGGGCGTCAGATCTCATTACTGGTGGTTGTGAGCCACCGTGTGGTTGCTGGGATCCGAACTCAGGACCTTTGGAAGAGCAGTCAGTGCTCTTACCCGCTGAACCATCTCACTAGCCCGATAAATTGGGAATTCTTTTTTTTTTTTTTTTTTTTTTTTTTTTTTAGATTTATTTATTGTTACTGTAGCTGTCCTCAGACACACCAGAAGATGGTGTCAGATTAAGGATGGTTGTGAGCCACCATGTGGTTGCTGGGATCCGAACTCAGGACCTTTGGAAGAGCAGTCAGTGCTCTATACTTTCATGTCTTAAGCTCCATGCTGGCTTATGTATTTTATACACAAGCATTTCTGATAAACAATGTTACCATGAGGTCACAGGCCCACAAGCTTTGACTGCTTGTCCTAATGGCATTTAATATATCCACGAGCATTCTCATGCTACTCTTAAAGCTGGTGGGAATATTAAAAGGGGTCATGTAAACTTACTTACAAGCTATTCTTGGCTTTGTTTTGCTTGTTTATTTTAATCTAGAAAAAAAACAAGATAGAAGTTCTAGAATCTTCTCTAAAGAATATAATTTGTCAAGATGTTTTGGTATTGCATCCAGCAATCTTGATATTTGAATGCCTTAAGCAGGAGAATTGTCGAAATTTCAAGATAAGCCTAGGCTACATAATCTATTCCAGGTCTTCCTGGTCTACATAGTAAAACCAAAAAAGAAAAAAAAATCTATATATAAATATTGTTGAGAAGATATGTGTCAGTTATTCTGGGGTGGTATCTGAGGTGATGAATATGCTAATTAACTTGAGTCAGTCGTTTTACATTGTATCTATACACACATAGAATAGCATAATTTTGTATCTCATAAATGCATCTTTATAATTTGTCACTATGCAGTACAATTTTAAGACTATAATCTGCAAGGAGGAAAAGAAAAAATGAGCCCTCAATTGCTTCTGATCAGCTGAGGATTCATCTAGCGTCTGTGAAAAACAAGCCTTATCTCCTTACAATATCTCCCTGACCAGCCTCCCTTATACTTGCCTCACCCCACAGTCCTCTCAGACACCCAACTCTAAGAACTGCCAATTGAGTTGTTTTTGATATTAGAGAGTGATGTCGTGTAAACGACACTCCTAAAGTCAAAATGAGGCTGTCTTCAGTCCTGTATCCTCATGCACATAGACAGCATCCATCTCTGGGCTACATATCTCTGCTCTAGCTCATAGTCACTAGGGGCACCTGCATCTGCATGAAGGAGGAGACAGCAGCGGACTCCCTCACGTTGTAGGAATCCTGGACATTCCTATCTCAGAGTTTGATTCTAAAATCTTGAAGGGGGCACATCTTTCCGACTCTGCAGGATGGTGTTTGCTGTCTTCTAGAGCTGGTCACCCCACACACAAACACATGTAACTCAATGAAAATCACTTAATTAATGGACATAACATTGTAAGTGAAAACTAGATTAAGATGCCATACTTAGGACACCACACAACGCTGTGGAATTCAATGGAATTATTTCTGAAAACACAACCAACAGCCTGCCTTCTGAGAACAAGCAACTGAAGTCAAATCTACAAAGTACACATGTGCATTTTTTTTTCCCTAAGCACAAGAGCAAAGTGATTTATCTAAAACTGAATGTTGTCACCAGTGGACCCTCGGGGGACTCAATAAGCTGGTTGATCTGGTTAAAGCTGAGAAATAACATCCTGACCCCTTCAGTTAATACGGACTGCAGGGCTTTGGCTGTTCACTAAGGAGACACTAGACCGCCTCAGATGGAGGATAACTTTGAATACCCTCCTAAGCGGTCTCCCTGGCTAACAGAAGCGACTTCTCCAGACCTGACTTCGGCCACTAGTCCATCCGGAGAAACTGAAAGAACCTGCCTAGCCCGCGGGGGTGTCTTACTGCGCAGTGCGCACTGCGGCCTGGGAGCGCCCGGGCGGGCGCCCGCCGGATTCGCTGGGCGCTCAGCTCCGCAGCGCGCCTTGTCCCAGCCCCGGATTTCCACTGTCACCCACGCCTAGAGGAAAAGCTCTGCAGGGAGGGGATGGCCACTACCTCTGTCCTGGGATTCCCGAAGGTGCGCTGTCTGTCTTTGGCACCTCTCTGAGGTGTCTGCCTGGAAAAAACATTCATTCCTGAGTTGGGTAAGGTTAGCTTTGAACCTACTTAGTATCACGCCCCGAGACTCTCTCCCAGCTTCTCTGACCAGGTTTTCCCTGCTTGCTCGGCCTTAGTAGCTTCAAAGGCATTCCAAGCTGCTCTCCCAATTTGAAGTCCGCAGCCTGGCAACCGGTTTAGAGCTGGTTGGCCACCAGGGGCGCTCTAGGAATTGCAGTTTCTTAGAACGCACTAAGGTGTGTAAAGAAAGACCTTGGGCAAAAAGCAGAGCCCTGGGATAAAGGAAAACACTGGTTTCCATTAGGTTCCCAGACCTTGGAAGTGAGGTTCCCACATGAATGAAACTCTAGAGGGATTTTCGTAAACACACCAGCAACCCTGCAAACACAGGGCAGTGCCTGTTAGTGGATACTACAAAGAAAAATCGGAGAGTAAACAAAAAAAAAAAAAAAAACAGAAAATGGAGAAAGCCACCAGTTGGGAGCATTTAAGAATTCGTCCTCGCTTTCCAGGTAGAGAAGCCACCAGCATTTACTAGGCACTACTCTTTGCCAAGTTTTCTAGGCTTTGGCAGGCCCATGGGCAGCGGGGTAGAGCTGGCAGATGAAAGCCATTTAGGGAGGACCTTGTGGATGAAGAAGGTGAAACCCCAAACCTTCAACCTAAATCCGATGGGTTATTGGCTACTTTCTCTCCACACCTAACCCTTGCCCTATGCAAAGAGAATATTCAGTACGTATGTGCTTTGTGTAGAAAGATGGCACCTTTCAGCATTTGTTGATATTCACCAAGGTTCAGAAGCCGAGTCCGGCTCTCTTTAACACACATTGCTCCTCCAAATGGCCCAGCCACCAGGCACTTGGTTCCCATTCTCCAGTCATTCTCTCAGTGTGGTGCAAGGACCGGTGCTTGCGGCCCACCTGGAAGCCTTCTCCCATCACGTCTGCAGCTCTCTTCATCTTACAGTCTGACAAGAAGTGGCCAAAGGCCGAACTAAAACTGAGGGAAAACAAGCCCACGTGTTCTTGTCTCCTCTAGCATAGCTCTCAGTCACTTGGCCCCAGAATCTCAGGGCGTGGCGAATGAATACCATCTTTCCTACTTCATGGCCATCCTGGTGCAGGAGCTAGAGTTAGCCGGGCACCTTTTCCCAATCTCCTTTAGAATGTCTGCTAAAATCCGGAGCCTAGGAATCTGCAAAAACTCCGAGCCCTGCATCTGAGCATGCGCCATAGCCAAGCGGCTTTTGGTCACAACTCTCCAGGCTGGGCTGCGGAGCGGCGGGAGGAGGGTGGAGAGAGAAACGAGGGGGCGGGAGGAGTAGCGAGGTGGAGGCTCGCGCGCTTGCGCACGCAGCTCCAGGGACCCTAGGTTTTCTATGGGATTCCCAATCTGCAGCAGAGATTCACCCGAGCGTGTTGCAGCGGCCGCTGGGCTTGCAAGGCGCAATCCAAAAGGGATTTAAGCAGCCCGGAGCTCCTAGAAAAGGAGCGAGAGAGAACCACTTACAGAGACGGTTTAGCCGTTAGCCTGAATTAAATATATATATTTTTGAAAGAACTGTTGAGTTTTATCATTTTCCTTAAGTGACGGTGCACAGCGCTATAACTGTAAGTGGAAAAATATAATCTTCGTTGCATTTTTTTTTTGCATGTGTAGCGCAGCCGATTGTCAAGAGATGCTTTGACTATTGTCACGTATTTTGCTTTGCACAGATGCTACTAAATGCATGGTGACAGTTGCCTTGGTTAACGTTAGTGGGTCGGAATGTGCTGCTGGTTCATAGGGGATCTTTTGGGATAATGCGGTGGGGGGAAGGAATGTTTATATGCGGCGGCGTGTTCAGGGGACTTAGACTAGATTTAAGGCAGGTGAGACTAGGTGCATTTATAGTAGAAGACTACAAATAGGTGGATTTCCTTAGACGGACTTAAGTAGCTAATTAAACGATTGTGAAGTTTCCCAGTTGCTGATAAAACTATTGAGCGGTTGCAGTTAAGTACCAACCTGTCATACGTGGGACTGGTGCACCATTATTTTTTTTTCACGGTGGAGAAGCACAAAAGGTGTTTGCTAAGTAAAACTGAGTGGACGAGGCTGGTGTGGGCATCACCATTGGTTGCTATGCAGGATGCTAGTGTTTAAAACCCAAGGAGTTAGGCGCACAAGTATATTGTTAGTACTTGGAAAATGCTATTTTCTTTCCTTTTTCTCTATTCGTCGCAATGAATTGTTAAGGATAGGAAAGCTGTTGTACAGCATCTTTGATTTTGAGCAGAGTCGAGAGTGGCTGGATGAGGACCTAACTAGCTACCTGACTCTGCATTCTGCATTCGCCCTCCGGAATGCAGGGCTGGGAACTGCACCCCTTGGCATGTTGCATTTAGCAATGTTGCTTTAAAGGAGAAAAGGTCGTTCTGTGTTTTTAACTTAAATTGGGTTGTTCCTTGCCCGGAAAGTGGGAAAGGGGTCTTCACAAGGTCAAACCCTGCTTAGGGAAAAACAGATTACCGAAGAATACCCTCCAGGGTGTGAGAATGTAAGGGGAGGGGGTAGAGATTCAGGGATGATTTTCACAGGCAAGCAGAGGGAGAGAGCTCATTTCTGCATGGATGTACTCAGTGAGATGCCAGAGTGGGAATCCATTTTTCCAGAGTTGCCCTCCTGTCCATATTTTGGAGACTAAAATGAGATAGAATTGCTGGTGGGTGTGGAAGGCACCAAGTACAATCTGTGAGCCACGTCCCACTTGAAGGCACGAGAAGCCAGGGAGTTTTATTTCTACATTTTTTTTTTCTTAATTTAAAAGAATTTTAGGCTGAGACCAATTTAAAATGAAACTTGTGCAAACTCATTTTTGTCCATTATCATTTAAAGTGTCTCCATCTGCGTGTGACGTGGGGGTGGGGTCTGCATCATTGTAGACCTTACTCACCAGTGTCCTCTCATCAAGACTGGAGAGCTAAATAACCCCAGAAAAAAAAATGCTGCATTAAGGCAGATTGGCAGAATGGTATGAGGCAAACAAGAGAAGAGGGACTGCTGTGTACTGGATTTCCACAGAACACCCAATCTGATCTCTGGGATGAAAATAAATAAATGTGCCCCTAACCGGGAGAAAGAAATATTTTGTGCATCTTTTGACGGTTTGATCAGTCCAGCCATTTTCAACCCCTCAAAGGAATATGTAATTTACTTCGTATTCATAAATTTGGGACAGAATATTCGAGAATAGCCTCTCCCTGGAAATCCAAAGTAGACATCAAACAGCCTCTCCTCTTCCTTACTCCAGGGCAGAAAGACCATTCGTGGTCACATTTGAGCCATACTCCTTGCCATCACTGAGTTGGCATCGGTTCAGTGACCTGTGTATGTGTTGCTCTGCATTGGTAAGTAAATGGCAGAGGAAATGGAGGAGTCACATATGAATGATCATTGATGCTGGGTCTCAGATTCTCTGGCTCCTAGGTTGACAAGTATAGAGACTCAAATCAGCCAGAGTCCTTTATACAGCATCTGAAGCTCTTGTTTTACAGATTTAGAAATGAGGCCCAGAGCCATGCAACTAGATAAAACCAATTAACTTCTGGTCTATGGGACAATTAAAAAAGTCATGTTGAGTGCAAATATTTTCTTCTCATCTGCAGCGTTTAGCATCCTTAGCAATACTGCTGTCGTCTTCAGATATATATGTGCCTGTTCTTTTCATATGACATGAGATGGTCTTGCTGGATAAGGAGAGGTTTTTACACCCTCCTTTGCATCTTTCCCATTGCCCCTCACCTCTAAAGAACCCACCTCATTGGGTTATGTTTGTTTTCTTTTTAATTTTTAGTCTGCTCTCCCTGGTGTACTGTGCATCTCAATCAATTTATTTACGACCTTTAGTGTTTCTGGGAGGCATCAGCAAACCAGAAGCAAGGGTAGCTCCTGTATGAGACCTGCCTGGGGTGGATCCATTTCTCCTGGCTCCACTCCCAGAATCCCTCAGGGGCTGAAGGCTACAGAGATACTGCAGGTGCCATCCCCACCCCTCTGCCAGTCTAGCCTCCTTCCAAGCTGCTGCAGCTGCAGGAATGGGGATGTTATGGAGCAAAGAAGCTGCAGGATAAACATACAGTAGACTCTGCCAACTCCTCTGGCTCCTGGAAGGCAGAAGCCAAATCAGAGATGTGCATCTCCAGGCTTCATGGAAATCCTCCAGGCGAAGTCACCTGCAGTGGGGTGGGGCAGAAAAGCTATTGGGAGAGTACTTAGTGGGGTTAGAGAGGAGGGTAAAGAGGCTTCACGACCCCTTTGGAGCTTTTCAAGCACGCGCACGCGCACACAGCTTTTCTTTTGAGTGGCACGTTCTTCCTCCTTCTTGTGCAGCTTTCTTCACTCCTTAGCTGAACTAGAGCTATAGCACATACATGGCCCGCTTCATCCCTTCCCCCCATCTTCTCTAGTCTTTTCCTTATCCTATGCTGTCTCCGTCCCCCAAATTTTCTCATTTTTCCCTTTTCATCCATAAAAATATTTCTAGAGTGCCTACACACAGTTCCATGCCTTTAAAAGATAATCTTGGCCCTCCTGTTCCTTCTCCAAAAATATAATCTCCCAGACACTCAGACACTCAGGAAGACAGCTACAACCAGCACAAATGTCCCCAGGAGGCAGTGCCAGTCAATCTCATCCCCCAAGTGATGCAGCATGGGGGTAGGGCTGTGCAAGGTGGAGCAGGGCAGAGGAAGGCCTTGGTGGTGCTTTTCCATTCACAAAGGGAACTAAACAGTCTTAAATGTTGTTTAATCTGAAGTAGCAAGGGTTCCCAGCATATGCAC